>APFE031341271.1:0-28158 GCA_000404065.3 Pinus taeda
ATCAAATGCTTTGGTTTCTTCATTCTTCAAGCTTTTAATACTAATAATTCATTTGGTTTATCATTTAATCTCGTAGTTTTATTAATCACGTGACCTTAAAATCTTAATTCCTCGGGTTTTCATTTGGGTTCTTGATATTAGCTCGTTGGGTTTATTGATTCCTTGGGTATATTTATCCCTTGCATTTATTAATCATTTGTTTTAATAATATTAATGCCTTGGGTTTGTAATATTAATAATCTCTTGGTTTTATAAAACCCCAATATTAAGGGTTAAATATTTCCAACTATTTATGATTATGTCAATATCACAATAGATTAATCTAATGTAGAACTCAACCTTGGTCAACCATGTTTATTTTAGGGTTTATAATAGACATTTTATGGTTTATATGTGTTGGGTTTATAATTTTTATCCCTTAAGTTTATTATTCTGTTGGGTTTATAATACCAATCCTTTTGGTTTATTGATCTATGGGTTCATATTCATAGGGTTTAATATTATTCAACAATGGTAAACAATAAACAACCATGTTCGACCATGATCAACCATTGTCCAACATCAATTGCTTGGGTTTATTACTCCCTGGTCAATGATGGTTTAATATTATGATTTCAACCATGGTCAACCATGGTCGAACATGGAATTGTGATAAGGATTGTCTCAATATGAAAAACAATCATGGTCAGTCATGTTTATTTTAGTGTTTATAATATTTGTCTTAAGTTTTATATACGTTGGGTTTATAATATTAGTCCCTTGAGTTTAATACTATTCCCTTGGGGTTTTAGTGTTAATCCCTTAGGTTTATTATTCCTTTTGGTTTATAATATCAATCCCTTAGGTTTATTATTCCCTTAGGTTTACAATATCAACCATGGTCAACTAGTATCAAACATATCCAACCATGGTCAACCATGGTTGAATGTCGCATTGTGACAAGGATTGTCTCACCATGAAAATAAACCATGTTTATTTTAGTGTTTGTAATATGTATATTGGGGTTTAGCAATGTTGGGTTTATATTATTAGTATCTTGGGTTTAATATTATTCCCTTGAGTTCATAGTCCCTTGGGTTTATAATTAGGTTGGGTTGATAATACCAATCATGGTCATCTTTATTAATCTCTTGTTTTTGTAATATCGATCCCTTGTGCTTTTTGATCCATTAGGTTTTTAATATTTATCCCTTGGGTTCACTAATTTGTTGGGTTTTTAATATTAAATGGCCGGGTTTATTAGTTCCTTTGGTTTATAGTGTTAATAATCCCTTTGGTTTATTAATCCCTTGAGTTTAAAATATTATTTCTTAGGGTTTATTAATTCAACCATGTTTATTTTAGTATTTTTAATATTTATCTTAGGGTTTGTATACGTTGGGTTTATATTATTAGTCCCTTTTGTTTAATATTATTCCCATAGGTTCATAATCCCTTGGGGTTTTAGTATTAATCCATTGGGCTTATTGTTCCTTTGTGTTTATAATATCAATCGCTTGGGTTTATTATTCCCGAGTCAAACATAGTTTATTATGATGTCAAGCATGGTCCAACATGGAATTGTGATAAGGATTGTCTCAATATGAAAATCAAATATGGTCGATCATGTTTATATTAGTGTTTATAATATTTATCTTAGGGTTTATATACTTTGGGTTTATAATATTAGTCCCTTGGGTTTAATATTATTCCCTTGGGTTCATAATCCCTTGGGGTTCTAGTATTAATCCCTTTGGTTTATTATTCCTTTGGATCCCTTGGGTTTATTATTCCCTTAGATTTTAATATCAACCATCATCCACCATTGCCAATCATAGCCAACAATGGTCAACCATGGTTGAATGTCACATTTGTGACAAGGATTGTCTCACCATGAAAATAAACCATATTTACTTTAGTGTTTGTAATATTTATATTTGGGTTTACCGATGTTATGTTTAGAATATCAGTCCCATGGGTTTAATATTATTCCCTTGGGTTTATAATATCTTCGGGTTTTAATATTAATCCCTTGGGTTTATTACTCCTTTGGGTTTATAACATCAATCCCTAGGGTTTATTATTCCCTTAGGTTTATAATATCAATCATGGTCAACCATTTTCAATCATAACCAACAATTGTCAACCATGGTTGAATGTCTCATTGTGACAAGGATTGTCTCACCATGAAAATAAACTATGTTTATTTTAGTTTTTGTAGTATTTATATTTGAGTTTATCAATGTTGGGTTTATCATATTTGGCCCTTGGGTTTAATATTATTCCCTTAGGTTCATAATCTCTTGGGGTTTTAGTATTAATCCCTTGTGTTTATTTTTCCTTTTGGTTTATAATATCAAATTCTTTGGTTTATTATTCCCTTAGGTTTATAATATCAATTATGATCAACCATTGTCAATTATAGCCAACCATGGTCAACCATGGTTGAATGTCACATTATGACAAGGATTTTCTCACCGTGAAAATAAACCTTATTTATTTTAGTGTTCGTAATACTTATATCTGGGTTTACCAATGTTGGGTTTTTAATATTACTCCCTTCGATTTAATATTATTCCCTTGGGTTCATAATCCCTTGAGTTTTAGTATTAGTCTCTTGGGTTTATGTTTCCCATGGGTTCATAATATCAATACATTGGGCTTATTATTAACCTGGGTTTATTATATCAATCATGGCCATCCATAACCAACCATGGTCAACTGTGGTCAATCTTGGTTTAATCTCACATTATGAAAAAAATTATCTCCACTTAGGGTTTATATACCTTGGGTTTATAATATTAGTCCCTTGGCTTTAATATTATTTCCTTAGGTTCATAATCCATTGGGGCTTTAGTATTAATCCCTTGGGTTTATTGTTCCTTGCATTTATAATATTAATAATCCCTTTGGTTTATTAATCCCTTGAGTTTAAAATATTAATTCTTAGGGTTTATTAATTCAACAATGTTTATTTTAGTATTTTTAATATTTATCTTAGGGTTTTTATGCCTTGGGTTTATAATATTAGTTCCTTTTGTTTAATAGTATTCCCTCAAGTTCATAATCCGTTGGGATTTTAGTACTAATCCCTTAGGTTTATTGTTCTTTGGGTTTATAATATCAATCGCTTGGGTTTACTATTCATGAATCAACCATGGTCTAGCATGGAATTGTGATAAGGATTGCCTCAATATGAAAATCAATGATGGTCACATGTTTATTTTAGTGTTTATAATATTTATGTTAGGGTTTATATGCGTTGGGTTTATATTATTAGTCCCTTGGGTTTAATATTATTCCCTTGGGTTCATAATCCCTTGGGGTTTTAGTATTAATCCCTTGGGTTTATTATTCCTCTAGGTTTCTGTTATTAATCCCTTGGGTTTATTATTCCCTTATGTTTATAATATCGATCATGGTCAACCATTTTCAATCATAGCCAACCATGGTCAACCATGGTCGAATGTCACATTGTGACAAGGATTGCCTCAACATGAAAATAAACCATGTTTATTTTATTGTTTGCAATATTTATATGTGGGTTTACGAATGGTGAGTTTATAATATTAGTCAGTTGGGTTTAATATTATTCCCTTGGGTTCATAATCCATTGGGGTTTTAGTATTATCCTTTGGGTTTATTATTCATTTGGGTTTATAAGATCAATCCCTTGGGTTTATTATTATCTTAGGTCTATAATATCAATCATGGTCAACCATTGTCAATCATAGCCAACCATGATCAACCATGTTTGAATGTCGCATTGTGACAATGATTGTCTCACCATCAAAATAAACCATGTTTATTTTAGTGTTTGTAGTATTTATATTTGGGTTTACCAATGTTGGGTTTATAATATTAGCCTCATGGGTTTAATATTATTCCCTTGGGTTTATAATCCCTTGGGGTTTTAGTATTAATCCCTTAGTTTTATTATTCCTTTGGGTTTACAATATCAATCCCTTGGGTTTATTATTCTCTTAGGTTTATAATATCAATGATGGTCAACCATGGTCAACCATGGTTGAATGTCACATTTTGACAAGATTGTCTCACCATGAAAATAAACCATGTTTATTTTAGTGTTTGTAATATTTATATGTGGGTTTACCAATGTTGGGTTTCTAATATTAGTCCCTTGGGTTTAATATTATTCCCTTCGTTTCATAATCCCTTGGGTTTATAATATCAATCCCTTGGGTTTATTATTAACTTGGTTTATAATATTAATCATGGTCAACCATAACCAACCTTGGTCAATTGTGGTCAATCATGGTCTGATCTCACATATGAAACAAATTGTCTCCACTAAGGGTTTATATACCTTGGTTTTTTAATATTAGCCCCTTGAGTTTAATATTATTCCCTTAGGTTCATGTTATAAAACTAGCTCACAAAAATATAGAAAATATAGATCAACGCCTTAGAATTCAACCTCTTCAAAGGGGAAACCTCCTTTAATTACACAAATGAATAATTCTTGGATGATACAAATGACAAGACCTCATTTCCATATATAGGAGTCTAAGGGGTCATAATATAATCAGAGCCAACATAACAATAATAATGTAAGGGCACAATAATAACAATAGTGGGCTTCTATGGTGCACAATAATAACAATATGGGGACTACATGGGTATAACAATATAATAAGCAAGTTGTACTAATAACAATAAGGGTTTACACTAGTAGTATAGGGGCCTAACATGCCCCTCTCCTTCAAAAAGTGTTGTCCTCAACGCTTGATTAGTTCTTGATGCTTATGTATAAAATTATTATCCTCCCATGTGGAATCTTTAAAGGGTAAGTTCTTCCACTTGATGAGATACTTTGAAATAGATCGATTTCCTAACTGTCGGGTTCTTGCTTTTGTGACTGCTCCAAGTTCCAATATGATTTTTCCTTCCTCTTCAAGTTCTCGCAATATTGTTTCAGTTGGGATATTCTGCAACTTTTGAATGAGTGGCCAAACTTCTTTGTCCTTCTTTCATTCATCCCTCACTTTGTTTATCCAATCTGGTTGGATAATAGAAATAACACAAAACAATGCTTCTACCTCCTCATCCTTTCTTGAGAGTGTATCAGCAACAAAAAATTTCTTCCATTTTCTGTAGATGATGTCAAAGTCATAATCCAACATAATTTTGACCCATTTTTTATGTCCTTCTAAAGATAATATTTGTTCTAAAACGTATTTAAGACTATCATGATCCATTTTTACCTTGAAGTGTCTTCCCATTGGGTAAGGTCATCATTTCTTAAGTGCATGTAGTATTGCTAACATTTCCTTCTCATAAATAGCTTGCTTGATATGTAGCTGTAAAAATACCCAATCACCTACATCAAAACTTTTTTCACTGTGATTTTGATCTACCTGTTGTTTCATTCAATTCTACACCAAAGTGGCATTATCCTTTAAAAGTTGGAGAACTTGTTGTTGATGCTCGATGTGATCTTTCACTACTTGAACCTTTTTGTTTTTGATATGTCCTTCTATCTTTAGAGTTTGAGGGGTGGTAATTTCTTCCAATGCTTTACAAGATATGATCGGATTCATTTCTTTATGCTCGATGCGATCCTTCACTTCTTGAGCATTTTTCTTCTTGATATGTCCTTCTATCTTGATAGTTTGACGAGTGGTAATTCTGACCAATGCATTACAAGATATGGCTGGATTCATTTCTTCTTTCTCGATGTGATCTTTCACTTCTTGAACCGTTTTCTTCTTGATATGTCCTTCTATCTTGAAAGTTTGAGGAGTGGTAATTCTTGACAATGCTTTACAAGATATGGTCAGATTCATTTCTTCTTTCTCTAGGGTTGGTTCCTGGTGTATATCCTTTTCTTTTGATGTTCCTTGATCCTTTTCTTCCTCCTCTTCATAATCTATGTAAAATAATCTCTTCTCAACACACTTATGACCTTTAGTGCATTTGTTATCACAATTGTAACAATGCTCCTTTTTCTCTTTTTTCTTCCAATTGTCGTGGTGTCACCCTTGTAGGTTGTGGAAGGCTAAGAGAAAAAAGACTTCCATGTTTATAGTTGTGAGGGGTAGACTTCATTGTTTCCATAATTTTTCTTTCCACTTTTCTTGCCAACCAGAATGCCTTCTCCAATGAATCAAGTTCCCAAAGACGAACCTCATGTTGAATGTTATCCTTTAAAGTCCCTATGAACACATCAATCCTCTACTTCTCCAGAATATCATTTTCCCTTATATTCAATTTTTGAAAGTCCTCAATGTGCTCTTCCATTGAATACTTTTGTTTTAGATTTATCAATTGGCTAAAGAAGGTGTTTCTCTTTGTATCCTCATAATGTGCTATCATTTCCTCCATGAAATTTGACCACATGAAAGTGGTTTATGAGAACAAAGCCCTTTATACCATAAAAATTGATTCGGTTCTAAATAATTAGATGTAATACATACCTTCTATAATAGTGGTACACCATGTAGATCAAAATATTTTTCCATTTGTAGTATCCAATTTACCAGATCCTTGCCATCAAACTTCCTCATCTCGCTTTTTCTTGATTTTAGGAGCTCGATCTTGAAACGACTGTAACTCTGTAATTTCATAACTTCAAGTTCTAAAATCATGACCTACAGTAGCCCTCTGCATCCTCTTTCCAATGCCACCAATCTGATCCAAATTAGATTCTCCAAGGAAGATTTATGTCAAATCTCCCACGGTGAACTGATTATAGACTAGTTCAGTAGAGTGAACTTGTACGACGTGCCATGTGTCACTGTTTCAACCTTTAGATCTAAAAAATGTATACAAGAAACTAAAGTCTGTCCTCATTCTGTAAGTACTTACAGAATTGCAATCTAATTCTCAAAACAAAAGTTATGACTATTTTCCCCAGGTCACCTGTTTGGAATGTAATTCAGGAGTCTGCAAAAATGACAACTTCCTCAGATCATATCTATGCAAATATAGTGCTAAAAGCTCAGAAACTTGGTCTTGTGGTTCAGAACGATTTTGGTTCAAATGGGTTTTTTTTTTAGTGTCTGAAACATCATAGAAAAAAAGTTATAGCACAAATTCCATGATGACCTGTTTGGAGCAGCGAAATCTTAGAATCCAAAGCTCTGATACCAAATGTTATGAAACCAGCTCACAAAAGGATAGAAGAGATAGATCAACACCTTATAAATAAGCCTCTTCGAGGGGGAAACCTCCTTTACATTACACAAATGAGCAATTCTTGGATGATACAAATGACAAGACCTCCTTTCTATATATAGGAGTCTAACAGGTCATAATATAATCAGAGCCGACGTAACAATAATAATGTAAGGGCACGGTAATAACAATAGTGGGCTTCTATGGGGCACAATAGTAACAATATGGGGACTGTATGGGTACAACAATATAATAAGGGGGTTTTACTTATAACAATAAGGGGTTACACTAGTAGTATAGTGGCCTAACACAACCTGTGCACGATCTACATATACTTGACATCCTATTGACCTTCTTGCAAGATCCTATCCTGTAGATATGTCCCATAGGAGCTCATAGCTGCCAAGTGATTTACATGTACCCATTTGCTGAGAGAATATGCCACCCTATTCTCTTTACCTTTGATGTACCTAATCTCAAAATCATACTCATTGATCATGGCCAGCCATCTAGCATACCTGGTGTTCAGATTCGGTTGGTCAAACAAATACCTCAACCCAATGTGATCACTCATAAGTATAAACCTCCTGCGAAGAAGATAGTGACTACACATCTTCAATGCATGTATGATTGCTACTCACTCAAGACCATGAGTCAGTAGTTCTTCTCGTGCTCGTTTAGTTTCCTGGACTCATAGCATACCACTTGTCCATCCTGCATAAGGACTCCACCGAGCCCTCTCTTGAAACCATATGTGCATACCATAAACTCCTTGCCTGGGTCTACGATTTGTAGCACTGGTGCATGTGTCAACAACTATTTAGGTTGCTCAAATCTAGCCTCACACTCTTTTGTCCATTTAAAATGCTTATCTTTCCTTTGCAATGATGTAATAGGATAAGCAATTTGTGAGAAGTTCCTGATGAATCTCCTGTAAGAGCCTGCTAGAACCATGCAATATCTCACATCATCCACACTCTTAGGAGCTACCCACTGCATGATGACCCTTATCTTCTCTGGATCTACTACAATGCCCTCCTTGGAGACAACATGTCCCAAGTAGTGTACCTCACTCTAAAAGAAAGTACACTTGTTCAGCTTAGCATAAAACTGATGCTCCCTCAACAACCTCAATGCTCCTGCTAAATGCTCAACATGCTCTTCCTCATTTTTAGAATATACTAGTATATTATCAATGAACACAATAACAAACTTATCCAAATATGGATCCAACACACTATTCATCAAACACATAAATGTCACTAGAGAATTAGTCAAGCCAAATGGAACAACATGAATTCATAATGCCCATACCTTCTCTGGAATGCAGTCTTGCAATTGTCCTTGTCTTTGATGCATACTTGATGGTATACAGATCTCAAGTCAATCTTGCAGAATGTTGTTTCTCCCTTCATCTGATCGAACAAGTCATCAATCCTCGGCAAAGGGTACATGTTCTTGATGGTCACTTTGTTCAACTTCCTGTAATCAATGGATAGTCTGAGAGTGCCATATTTCTTCTTCACGAACAATATCGGTGCGCCCCAAGGTGACACACTTGGCCTAATGTATCCCTTGTCCAACATTTCCTTCAAATACAACTTTAACTCAACCAACTTAGGTGTGCTCATCCTGTAAGATGCTTTCGATGCTGGAGCTACCCCTAGCACTAACTCAATAGAAAAATTCTACCTCCCTATGAGGTGGAAACTCTGTAATGTCATTAGGAAATGCATCCTAAAACTGTTGCAAAACTGGGTACCTGCTCAACACATTCGCATCCTCAACCTCCTTACCCTTATCACTAGAAATGTGTATTGCAAATAATATACACCCTTTCCTACGGCTATGCTTTGCTTGCATAGTTGTTACCATCTTAATTGATGTGGCTTTCGTCTTACCCTACAAGACTCTTGGTTCTCCATTGTCATCAACACACTCAATAGCTTTATCATAGCATTCTACCTTAGTTCTATGAAGATACAACCAATCTATGCCAAACAACATATTATATGATCCCAACAGTAATACATTCAAACATGTTGTGGTAGGATACCATTTAAATCAAATGCACAAGCTCTTACCCAATGATGAACTCACTTCTTCATACATGAATCCAACTGCACTATCCAAGATTATGTATGTAATTCCTTACTCAAACCACACTTATCCACCAAGTTAGGACTAACATAGCTATAATTAGATTGAGGGTCAGTCAAAATAGAAATAACTTGACCACAAATCTTACCATCCATCTCAATGATAGATGCCTGGTGTTATGTTTGTCTCTTGTCCACTGCTGCATAAATACGAGTAATACTCTGGCCAAAATCCCCAACAGTTTGTGCCTCCTGAGCACTGTATATCTTAGGTCTACCACCCTAATGCTACGGAAAATCTCTCCTAAGGTGTTCCTCACCACATGTCCAACACTCCAACTGACCAGTGCCCTCACCTCTATGTTGTTGATGTTGTGACCCATGTCCCTATCTAGCTACATTAAACTTCTTTTGCGGTGCCATATTTTATTTCCCATTTGCATTATGAGGCCTTGTTCTTTTAGGCTACCATTTACCTATACCTTTGTCTTTTCCCTTCCATCCTTGTCGAGATTCATTCTTACACTTTGACTGTTCATAGCAATGCTTCAATTTCCCAATAACTTCCTCAAGTGACCGAGGCTCATTATACTCAATCTGATCTCTAAATGCTAATGGAAAACCATTAACAAATCTCTGAAATTTATCCTTCCCATCAGTAATATATGGTACATACCTTAGTAGCTCCAAAAACTTGGTCGTGGATTCTTCATCTGTCATTGACTCCATCTTTAGCTCATAGAATTCTTTTGCCTTACTATTCTAGTACCTCTCTGACAAGTACTTCTTCTTGAAAAGCCTCTTGAACTCCCACCAACTCAAGTCATCTATCTTGATGTCTCTCACTTGCTTAACATCTTCCCAAAAAATGTCTTGTTTACCTTTCAAGTTGAAGATAACTATTATGGCCTTCATGTTATTTGTGTACTTATGCAATTCAAACAATTTGTTCATCCCAAGTATCCAAGCCTCTGCATCTTCCGACTTCTTGATATCTCCATCAAAAGTAAGTGGTTTTACTTTCTTGAATTAATTTGGAAATTATCCCCTATCATTCCTCCTATAAGGATGATAGCGATGACGATCATGATGTCTATTAGAACCAGAACTAGAATAGTACTTGTACTCATCGCCCCTCCTATCTAGAGTGTCCAAAAACTTGCCATCTATCATTGTATCAGACCTATCTGAGATATGTATACTAGGATACCTAATTCCATATGCCCCATTAGTTCTATCTTCATGTCCATGGCAGATCCAAAGAGGCCCTTGTTACTACAAGTCTAACAAACTCTGAAGAAGTATTGCATTAACATCCACTTTCTTGTCTTGTGCCTATATGATCTGGTCATTATCTATCTTACAACTCCTTACCTCTTCCTTCAAGCTATTCAATGTATCTACAAAATCAAAAGAGTTCCCCACACCACACTTCTCATCTAATGCATAGGGAGATTCTATGTAGTCTACCACCTTTCTAGCCATTTGTGTTGGAATTATGATGCATGTGTTGTCCTTGATGGAAAATCACTTGTAACAGATAAATTATATGATAACTAGATGAATCTGTAGGTCAGATCGAAAGAAGATGATGGAACAGAGATGAATCTATAGGTCAAATCAAAAATGACAAAATGATGGAACAGAATGATGGTCAAAGGCTTATAGACTAGAATCAAACTGTTGATACAAGAACTTGTTGGTATTATGAATTAGTTGTTGTCCTTGATAGAAACCTACTTGATGAGTTGTCCTTGATGACAACCAATTTGATGAATGGACTACTTGATAAAGGTATAAACAGGATGTGCCATAATGCATGGCGGTTGTGGTTATAGATGTGACAAAATGTAGGGCGGGTCAGAGGAATCAGTTCAGAAGTGATGTGTGAGGGCAACTGACATTGCAACAGGTCAATTTAGACGTAACAAAGTAATGGCACAGAAGAACAGGATGATGGGACAAAGGATTACATATCTGAATAAATAAATTGAGGAAAGTGAATGTTTTGAGTTGTATACATTGTTTAACCTAGTCCAAGTGATGTATACACATGGGTACACAGAATAAAAGGCACATATACGTATGCACGCAGTTTCACAGAAGGAAAAGTGCATATGGGATGGAAAATTAAGGTTAAATAATACCATGGGTTCCTACCATGGTATTGGCCTATAGAAATGAGCATGACAAAGAATATTGATCCCATAAAGAATACCATCGACATAAGTATGGTTTTGACCCGAGGTATTGAAAAAGGAAAAAACTATATAAGGAGGTGAAGATCAAAGTGTGAGAGAGTGCAAGTAATGAAAATCATATGAAGAGTTAGATCAAAAGCAAATATGCATGTTATGGGTTTTTTATGCTTTTCTTGATCTAAACTAAGCATGCACTTGAGTTTTTGATGATGGATGAGATCTAATGATGGATCAAGATCATGAGACTTGAAATTACTTATCATTCTATGATCTGATAATGGATAGGTTAGATCTGAGTGTTAACAGATGTTTTATCCTTTATATGCTATGATATGGGTATATTTCAAGTCTTGAAAATATGCAAAGTTATAAGTCATTATTTGCAGATCTATACGCAGGTTCGCCTTGGTGAAGGCACGTATACATGTGAGTTTGGCATTTCCATGTAGCGTATGGAGAAGAAAATCTTTTTGTTCAAAGACGAATGATCTATCTAATCAGTGATGTTGTTTTATTGTTGTTTTTCAATGATGTATTCATTAGATCTGAAGGTAAAACTGATTGTATAAGGAGATTAAGTCTAGTTGATTGATTGATTGAGTAAGAAGGGTGATATTTGTTGCTATCTGTTTACAACACTATAATATGAGAGTAGATCTTCATAATGTCATTGGTTGGTACAGTTTTTGGTTCAGAAGTTCTATGATTTAGTATCTTTAGAGGTGTACGTAGTTTGTCCTCATTGAAGTAGCATATACATTCTGACATATGATTTTTTAGCTTGCAGTTGGTTCTGGTTGTTGATGTAGTGTTCTAAGTTCAGTTCTATGTATTGGTTACAATGATTTGAATTTTCTAGTTGATTAGTTGAAATTTTGATTAAGTGTCGGCTGATTGGGTATTGAGTGAATGGTTGATTCAGTTGTGCCAGAGATTGATGATTTGGTTTTCAGTGATTGATCCAGTTGTGCCAAAGATTGATTCAGTGATCGGTTGATTCATAGATTAATGATTTGGGCTTCAATTATGTCAGGGATTGATGATTGAGTTTCAGTGATTGATGATTGCGTTTCAGTGAGTGGTTGATGTAGTTGTATTTGATGGTTGTATTACAATTGTGGTGATTAATATTGAGCTTCAATGTTACTGATGGGTCCAGTATGAAAATTTGATGAAACGTGGCTTGCATATTGTGTTGATGTGTACCAGGAGTATCCAGTTTGAAAATTTATGAAATGTGGTCCCTAGAGAAAGAGTAAAGGTTGTAGATTTCTGTAGGATGGTGCCTTCGTACTGGTAAAAATGTCAACTACTATAAGAGCTAGGGGGTTGGATCTCCCTTCTAGTAGAAGCTGGAGAACGAGTGAAGGTTGTAGCATTCTATAGGTTGATGCCTACATACTAGTAAACATATCATCTAGTACAAGAGCTAGGGGGTTGTAGCTCCCTTCCAGTAGAAGCTGGAGAATGAAATAAGGTTGCAGCCTTTTACAGGTGGGTGCATGCGTAGTGGTATAAGTCTGCACCAGTACAAGATTGTAAATAGTATTTTCTTTACATTAAAAGAAGACAGAGACAACAACATCAGGTGGTTTTTCTTCCGCATTGGGTTTCCACCTTAAATCTTAGCGTTCATGTGTGTTTCTTATGTGTGATGGTTTATCTTGTTATTATGGCACATGGTTACTGTTTATCTAATGTTTAATACAGTACTAATGCACTGGTTGAAGACGAACATATGAAGGATTAAATGAATCATATGATCACTATATATATGCTAATTGTCTTAAGAACTATTGCATACACATGCAAGTTACTTTCAGTAAATTCACGCATAGAAATCTGAATATGAAATGTAAAAAGTTATGGATTTGAAAATACTGATTCACCTCGCCTCCCCCTCAATATTTTTCCCAACAATTTGATCTCTTTCTTGCAATGCATAATATGTCAGATAAACCAAATCAAAATAAATCAACATAGCTTATCATAAGTCATGGAGGATACCTCATCTTCTAGTTCAAAAAATCAACATGATACATGTATAACATAATCATAACAACATATAGACATATAACAAGTAAGTGCATCAACGCATAAACATCATTCTAGCTAGGATCCATTCCTCAATGCAAGGCCATATCAACAATGCATGCTATGACCTCATGCATGAAAACAACCATTACTCCCTTGTACACATTGCCACATGCAACCATCAATATGCATAAGAAATGTCAAATGAAATACATATAAGCATAGTTGCATGTAGTCGAGCATAAGCGATCAATTATTGTAATCAACATACAATACTAATAAATGTAATAAAACCTACAAGAATGTATCCTAACATACATGGATGTAAGTAGGCGAAATAAAATCAACATGTAAGAGACATGTAACAATATGTAATGAGTCATATACTCATGACAAATGCATTTCAAAAAATAAACATCAAATTCAACATGGAAACCTTACTTCAACCATAATCAATCATCAAGAAAATGTAACAGGCACGTGGAATGCAACTGTAAAAGACACACACAATTGACATGCATGCATGACCAACACAAACCAACCATCCAGTGAAAGGGGTGAACCATGCTCTGATACCACTCTGTAACACCCTCGTCCGACATCTACCCATGTAACTAGCCAACTGGGGTAAACATGTGGCAAGAGGCTACTATGATTGGATTCGACCTCCTATGTTACCTTAAGGAAGCGGAATTGATGGAAACATCACACACAATCATCCAACATTAGTTTTTGGACCCATAGAAACCAATCCAACACTTCAGACATCTTGCTCTTGGGTCCTACTAAAGGTTTGGCCATCTTAGGCTTCAATTGCTCTCATGCTATAGGCATGAAAACGTCCACAAACACAAAGTCACTCTCACAAGCTTATGTGCTAGCATCCAGGGACTCGATTTGCCAGTTCTATGTCAACGACCCCAGAATTTAAGCCACCTTTTTAGGCCCATAGCCCAGGTCACTACCCAAAGTGGAGTGATAGCTTAAGGTCAGTAAAAGTACAAGAAAACAATGATGCCAAAGCAATAAGTTGAACAAGACTTTAACCAAACCCCTACTAGCCATGACATGCATTTCATCAAACATATCATCAACATGTAACCTATGGGTGTTAAAAAGAGAATTGAGTGTAGGGATCTCATACTTATCTGAGAATCACTATGAACAATTATTCCCTCATGTCATTTGCTACATTATCATCTATTAGTCCATTGATACATTATCCTTTCATTTACAAGTAAAAACAAGCATAGAGCCATATATAGTTGATCTCATAAAACATACATATAACCAACATAATAGGGCCAGAAATATCATAAGAATATTATCCATAAAATCCACACATACATCTGTTCATTTACACATGAAAATCAAGGGAATGAATTTGTCATTAATGAATTCAATAAACTGACCGGAGATGGGACTGCCATGAATGTGGGACTAATAGAACAAACCAAAAAAACACCAACAAGCATGGATGCCACCGGAGTTATCTGCCTAAACCATGAGCAATTTGAGTGCCTCCTAGTGTCTCAGGCTTTACCATAATCCACTGTCTGATCTAGGGATCACTAGGCCCTACACCAAGACACACTCTTGAGGCTTTACTGCACATCCCATCCTAGGACTACTAGGCCCTACAGAGAGAAATATACCTCTTGGCTTTATCATATGTCCCGCCATTCACCGATAAGGATTTTTATGCCCACCGAGGAACAAAATATGGCTTCACTGCAAACCATAGTCTAGTTCATGCGTTACTAGACTAGTGGCTTTACTATGATCCATAGTCTGGTTTAGGGACCCCTAGGCCATGTGTTTTTTTGTTCATAGATCCATCCCACATTAACCGAATATGAGAACCCCATCTCATCAAAGCTATCAGGAAATGGAAAGGCTAGGTTGAAGAACATTGTCACCATGATAGAAAATAACCACATGCAATACCATGCATTCCAAATATAGTAAGGAAAATAGACATGCAAGTCAATACCTGCAATGAAGCCTGTTGTAGCTGCTTGATCTTGCCTTTCCCTGCTTGACCTTTGCTTCCTCTTGCCTTCCTTTCCTTTCTTTCTCCAATGCCAAATTACTCAAAGAAACTCTAAGTGTCCAAGAATGAGAGAGAGAGAGTAATGAGAGAGCTCCAAAGCTAAACTGGAAAAAGGTTACCAACCGATCCTTAGAAGCCTTTTTATGAATGAGGCCTCTATTTTCTTCATTTTCCATTATTTTCATTCAATTTCCTCCTCACATGCAACCTATGACCTTTCACCTCCCTTTTCTCCTAATTTCCATTATTTTCATAAATAAATGTGCCAAAAATGACATTTTGCCTTTCCAAATCCCTAGTCATTTCCTTTGCCAATTTCTTTAGCCATAAACAACCAAATGAACACCCCTTAAGATGTCTTGCCCAACATTCAGCTTGGAATAAGTGTCCCATCAACCATGGTTATTGTTTTTAACTTTTATTACATGGAATTTTCACCAGCGTTGTTACATGAACCTCAAGACCTCACTTTGATAAATTTTGACCCATCAATCATATTTTCCTTGGAACAAGTTTGTTGCAAGAGATTTTGCAAGAATATCTAGGGGTTTAATGTACATCTCACCAAATAATTTGCCATGAGTTTCAGTGGATTAGATGTTAACGTTAGAGGGCTCACTTTTCTAGTATCAAATGTCACTATCTCAGCTGCCACAAAGATTCCTTTGCAAGGAGAGCAGTGGTTCTGTTATCACTTAAGAAACAATTCCTAAATTGTTCATTAGTTTTATTGTGAAGGTTAGGTGTTAGTCCTGGTTTAGTCCTTCCATGTTTTAGTGTATAATTCCTAGGAGTGTTGGTGGTATGGTTAAATAAAGGTCAACAATCTGTTCTCATTCATAACTGGTCTCATAACTCACATAGATTCCATGTATCAAATTTGTTTTAAGGCTTCTTATGTGTTACGAAGCTGTCTAGGTGTTTTCGTAGTGCAAAAACCCAGTCTAGGTGTTCTTGTAGCACAAAACCCAGATTTTGCACTGGTTGCGCTACAAAATCGGGGATTCGTGCAGATCTGTAGCAAATATCATCCAGATGTCAAATCTATCAAAATTCATTATCTTTACATCGTCAGTTGTCAGTCTATACACTTCGCCTATCACATTTAACCGCTTATCCTCATCATTAGGGTCGTTAAATGTCTTGGTACGCTCATATTGCAAGTTTCAAAAAGAAGCCAAGTAATCATAGTCATAATTATATTTGTGCTCATGCATGAAGAGAAAATTGTCAAGCGTTCAATTTGAATTCCTTGAAGATTAAGCGAGGCAGTGATCGAAGATTGAGACAATGCCAGAATTTCAAATTTTCATTCCGCTGGAATTTCATGGAGGGGTCTGCAGAAAGAAAAGAGCATAGGTCAGGTAGATGTTTGAGGAATGAACCTGAGGGTTTAGATAACATCCTAAAGAATAATGAAGTTGAACAAGCCTTCAAATAGGTTGGTTGTTGGAGGTTTTGTGAAAAACTTCAAGGAGGCCATATGCAAGTCACCAAGGAATTTGCTTTAAATTTCACAGGACTGAATTCAAAAGTTGGGGTGCTTGAATTTCCAATCTCTCCAGAGGTTATATCTACGGTCACTGAGATTCCAAGGGGATAGAAAAGATGGTTTAAAAATTTCAATTTTGATATGACCCCATGCAAGGAATTTCTAAAACTGGAGTTCATTGATTCAGACTTAAACAAGTCAGTGCCCAGAAGTTTTGTCAAAGACTCATATTCTAATCTACTTACCTACATACAGAGGCACTTCACCTACGAAGGGAGGTATCATAAGGTGTATTCTTATCACTTCAAGATTCTTCTTCATTTCACTAGGAAGATATCGCTTGATTTGCCTTTCTACTTGTTTCGTAACCTAGGCAAAATGTGTGACAAGGTTCAGTTAAAGAAGGAAGCATGTGAGACCTTGTTGTTTCATCACGGCTTAGTCAAATTGATCGTTTTGCATGAGCTCCAGAAAGTAGATAGGGAATGGTCCATGTTCATGTTTATGTATGGCTTCAATAATGAAACTGGTCTCAGCCCACAAGCTACCAAGAGTTCTCCACCAGCAGCCAGTCATCGTGCAGAAACAAGATCCAAGAGATTTATAAAATTGAAGGCTAGGAAATAGGTAAAGGAGCCCACAAGACCACTGGTAATCCAAGACACATCCCAACAGTCCCAGAAAGGGAAAACGCAGATCAAAGAGGGTGTACATGAACCATCTACAGGTGAAGTAGTCCAGAGAAGAATAACCAGGAGCCAGTTAGCTAAAGAAAAAGGCAAGACAGTGGTTACTAAGGAAAGCCCGGTTTTAAAGGGAAGTCTGAATGACTTGCTGCAAGCTATTGATATTGAAGAATCTCCTCTGGTTTGAGCAGACTTGATAGAATTAGGTAAAGACAAAACCAAAAAGATGAAAGCCTCGAAAAAGCTCAAATTTGACGATCAGGTTTCTAAATTTTGATTTAAGCTAAGAAGACCTGTGACGAGGCGTTCAAAGCAGGTACTAGAGACGCTGCCAGAAGCAAGTGAAACAGAGGAGATAGTAAAATCTCATGAAGGACCAATGACTTCATCAGAAACATCATCTCAACTACATAAAAACGATAGTGGTAAGGCAGTTATCTCTCAAGAGGAATGTAGTGTTCAAGAGTTAAAAAAGAAATTGGAATTAGCAAATCTTGAAATTCCCAAACTGAAGAAAATCTCAAGGAAACATGCACTCAAGGAAGCTCATTTTAATAAAATGGAGGCTTTGTGGGAAGACAAAATGATTTCAATACCCGAGATGGTCAACTGTCATGCTCAATACTACACCTGGTCAGTCCCTGCAATAAAGGAAGTGAAATACATCAGAAAAATCAATACAAGACTGAGAGCTGGGATCAAAACTATCAAGAGGCAAATCGAGGATTTGAAGATACAACTAAGCCAACGAGAAGGACTTCCTTAGCCAAGAAAAATCACACAGCAAGTAAGGCTAAGTCCTAAATTTTGATAATTTACCTTTTTGAAGTTTTCCTTGAAGAATGGTATCTCTGCATTCAGTTTTGAGTAGTTTCAAGATAGATGAAAAAGACAATTCAAGAAAAATAAAGCTCAAGAGAGTCAAATTTTGGCATTAAAACTGTGTTTTTGTGATTACACAACAGTTTCGTAGCACGCTACGAAACTGCTGATGATGCCTAATGCACAGCATTTTCATAGCGCGCAACGAAACTATTGTGTTGCATATTATAACTCGGTTGACCAATTTTGAGTGACCAAGGGGAAATATTTTGGAAAGGGAATTTTAGAAAAAGGATCATTTACATAGTGCAAGCATCTAGCAAGGGAAAAACAAGGAGAGGAAAGATATATATGAACTCTAATCTATTCGTTATAAAAATGATCACAACTAGTATTGATCATGATATCTCAAACAGCTTTGAAAAGGTTTGTCTTCACACATGTATATGGGAAAGGTCTACAGTACATGAAAAACATGGAAGTCCAATACATTTTTGTGTAATCAAAGAAGGACAATAGGGATAATTGATTTCGACTATCCTTGTGGAGACCAAAAGCAAAAAAAATAGGGGCAGTTTCCTACTTTCCAGGAGCAGTAAAGAGATGAGACATTAAGGGCCAGCAAGGAGTTTCAAACATCCACCACAGCTAAGCTCAAGAAATCCATTTGTGAGAGAATGAGTTTAATTGTAATTAATGCTACTGCCAACATGATGAGGAGTTATACTCCTAATTGTCTTAGGTCACTAGAACTGTTAGTCAACAGTCAGTTACATTAACAGTTAGTTTTAAAGTATGAGTAGGTGTCATAGTAGGAGGAATTTGAGTTCCCCTTATGCTGGAGGAGGAATCTCAGCTATGTAAAGAATTCTATATATAGGAGAAAGAGCAATGTACTAGGGGTTGGAAAATTATTAAGAAAAGCTCTCATATTGTGCTTTGTGTAAAGACTCTATTTTAATTATACAGTATTTGGCTTTCCTTCTCAGGAATCAGAAGGAAATCGATGTTTTGAATGTCTTGTATTGTTTTCTTCCTATTATCTATAGTGGTATGAATGTGTGATTACTTAGAAATAACTAACAGTGCTCTAATTTCCTTCATACATTTGTAAACTATATTGGTCCTATGTGTATCTGGTGTGTTCTCCATATGTTGAATTCTTATGCCCTGACTTCTATGTAAAGCTAACATTATTGTCAATACTGAAGCATATTTGACTCCATAAGCCCAATGGATACTTTCTAATTGTGTTTCAACCTCTTACACTTGTTCATTTGTTTCGTAGAGTTAGCCATCTTATTCATTATCAAAATCTTTAATCTTGTGAGAGAGCCCTCTCAGGTTAGGGAGGCTAAGCCTCAGCCTAAAGTAGGTTTGAAACAATTATTCAAGGTCTACCTGATCAGCAGCCTATCAGAGCTAGGTTTTTTGATAAAAGGTTCAAGGGCATTCCGCTTGACATAGCTAATTCTAATTTTTTTTGAAACCAAAATACATAAATTAAGGGTATGGAGCCATTGAACCTAGATAATACTTGCTTGAGCCCTACAGTAAAATTTTTAAGCCCATCTAGAGATACTTTACCTGTGAGGGAAGATTTTAGAGGATCTATCAATATCATTTCATGATTTTAATGCACTTCACAGGAACGAGTCCTTTAAACCTGCCCTCTATTTGTGTAGAAGCCTTAGCAAGATGGTAGACAAAGTACAAGGAAAACAAAGCTAAGTGGAACCTAGCCTTTTCCACTTTTCTTTGACTAAATTGTTGGTGTTGGAGGAATTAAATAAGAGAATCAATCATGACAGTCATTTATCAATTCTTCAAAATTGGAAGATAAATTACCAACCAATTCTTTGAGCAATAAGAAAACATCATCATTCGTGGAAAAACATATACAATTACCATGTGGAAGTGTTGTGAAAAAACCCTCTATCTCAGTTCATTCATAAGAGAAGAAGAAGGGAAAAAGGTTCCATTTTTCTCCTGAAGTAGTGAAGCCTCCCAAAAGGCCCCTCACTAGATCTACTGCACAGATATTTCCTTTGGAACAAACATTTGAGTAGGCATTTGAACCTTTAGAAACCATACTAGAAGATGATTCTCTTTATGATAAATATAAAGAGATTGCAGAACTATAAGAGAAACTAAAGAAAGCACACACGGTGATCGCTGAATTGCGGCATGATAACAAGGAATTGAAGAAGGTTACTCTAGAAAGGACATCTAAGGGTAATGAAGAAGAACCAATGATAAAGGCCACACCATATTCCACAAATTCTAAAGGAAAGGAGAAGATAGCAGGAGAGGAAATTCAAGAGGTACAAGCTCCATCAACTAAAGTCACTAGGTCTTCAGCTGGAAAATTGTAGATACAAGAGGAGAAGTTTGTACAAGAAGAGAAGAAAACATAGATAGATGAGGGACAACATACTTTTAACAAATTGAGGATGCAATTGAAGAAATCCCATGGTGAGATTGTTGAACTCAAGGATCGGGATGAAATGGCTAGGAAAAAAATGTATGACATTTTGAATATATATGAACCATCAATAGAAAATGCCAAGTATATGCTGAAGAGGTCTCTCCCATTACATAGGAAACTTAAAAATATATGTGGGAAGAACCTTACGATGAGGAAGGGGTTGAGAGTTACCAAGAAGTAGTTGAAGGAGATGCATGAGAAGGACAGAGGTAAGTTGGATTTGTTGGCTGAAGCATCCAAAGTTTGAATGCTGGAACAGGTAAATCAAAGGAATTTTGGACTTTTTGTCTTTTTTGTCCAAGGAGGATGGTTGAAAGAGGTTGTATAAGGAGGCCATGTACTATTTGAATCTTTCTTCGGAGTACAATAAATCAGACTCAATAAACCATGAAACTTTGATTAAAGAGAAGTTTAAACAACAATTATTGGATGTTGACCAAGCATTAGTGTTATAGACATTTTTGGGCACTTCAACCCCAATCATAAATGTCCATAAACTGAGGGCTCCTAAGTCCCTAAAAGTGTTGCTTTACTGCCTAAAGGAACAAGGTCAGCTGATTACATCATCTCCCAGAAGTTCTCCACTGAAAATTGCTCATAAATGGTCAAAACTGGACCATACTGAAAGCCCGGTGCAGAGGGTGTGATGCATATCACCTTCCCAGTGTACAAGGTGCGATGCATACTGAATTGCTCCTCTGTAGCGTGTGATGGTCGGGAATGGACAAATGGCAAGGACAAAATGAGAGGTGGAAGATCATGGAATCTTCCAGAAGCTTTCCCTCTGACACTTGCCTCTCTGTTTTCGACCAGGGATGAGCAAGAGATCATCATTCTCCAAGTGGAAGTAGGAACTATCAAAGAGAGGACACTAATCAAGACCCCAGAAGATGACTCACCTCCCTATAATCATCTATATATTGATCCCTCATCATAGAGATCCAGAGGCTGGAATTTTGTATCTTATAGAGAAGTGTTGTTGGTTTTCTGGTGTAATTTAATAGTGTTGGGTGATCTAAGCTTTACTTGAGGTGAAGAAGGGCCTTCTTGCTGGAGGATGATGCTGGGTCAGAACATATGGTTGTAATCCTCTTGCTACTTTTGATCTTAATAAAGATATTCAATTTTTCTTCCATATTCTTGTATGTTTGCTTATATATGCATTTGTATGGTTAACACATATCTGGTCCTGTGTTATTTATGAATATAGATCTTTGTTCTTCGATAGTAGTATGTTTTTGTGATTCCAGAGGTGCTCTTTGAAGCTGGGCAGATGAAGAAGAAGTGGAAAAGCTCTATCAGGAAGGAGAAGAATCAAACAAGGAAATCAAGTGCAAGACTAAGGTTGGTCTCCTTTGTTCCACTCTTATCTATTTTCATAAACGAAAACGAAAGTAGACTTTACTTGTTTGTTTTTAAGATAGCTACCAGTCTTAGTGGGAATAGCAGCATCTGAATGGATAATATTCCCGGTAACAATGGCCTCCGCGAGGGCCAAATCACTACCCTTCCCTTCCGATATGGTCGCAGGGTCCTTTCCTTTGTATGGCAGTTGGGAAATGTGATGAATCAAGTCTGTCGTGATGGGGATGGGCTCCTCTAGCCATAGATACCCATCATGCACCAGGGAGAGCAACTGCCTCATGATGAAAATGGCTATTGGGGCGCGGTGGAAATGCAGCACCCATAGTAGGTTTAGTAGCCCAACCTTTTCCACTCCGCGCAGCCACTTCCACAGCTCTAACGTTGTCACCACCCTTGTGGTGTTCTGCTTCATGAGGTTTTTGGTCTCAAGGGAGGGAACTTCTCGTGGTCAACGATGTCCCAATCTTCAAATTTCATGGTTGGCACACGGCCTAGGTGCTTGCCTTAAAAAATAATACCGTCTGGGAGGAGCGGGGTCTGGAATGAACTCTTGGTCTCGTCTGGGTCCTTGGGCACTTTGGCCTTCCCTTTTCGCAGGGGGACATAGGCAGGCTGTTTTGTCGCAGAGTGTGTAGGTTGAATATCCACCTCCATGCCTTCATCTTCTTCCTCTATGATGATAAGGGCCTGCAAATCTTCTTCTTCCTCATCTGTTTCTATCATGATAGCTTTCCCCTTCTCTTCCATCGATAGTTTGTTGTGCAGTGGGTTCTTCGAGGACACACGTACGAGAGCCATTGCTTGTTTATCCTTCTTGGGTCTCTGCGTATGTAGTGATTTTGGGATCTCTGCCACAATCCTGGAACCTTCTAGAGCATTCTCCACAGTTGGGACCTACATGTCCTTGACGGCAGTCACCTCTTCTATCCCCATACCATCCTTATTTGGTGTCATTGTATCTATGCTGCAATCTGTCACTCACGAATTTAGGGGCATACTCAATGCTCAGCACACAATACTCAGGAATCTGCTCAATCGCTCAATTTGAAAATGACCAAGTGTTGTTTGCTGGGAAACCCTTTGTATTTTATAGTTCTTTTTGAATTCGAATTCGACCGTTCCCCCCATTTCCGATTCATTAATGCTTTCTTGGTGGCAGATTTTCCCAAATCTTGCCCATAAATCACATCTTAAATGTCCGCCGCCCGCTCCATTTGGCCTCAAGTCGATCATCCCATCATGAATAGTGACTTCAATGGTCAATTTCTAGCCAATCCATGCGGCAGCGCAGTCCCCCGTGCGCGGACACAGACCTTGTGACTCTTTGCTTCTACACGCATCTCCCACATCATGCAGCTCTAGGGTAGGATAGTTTATAGTCCCATGCTCCCTTCCAACTGCCTGGAGTGCTAAGACTATCGTTCCATCAGCTAGTTAGGTGGTCGTACCACCCGTAGAGAGTTACATCCTATTCTCTGTCATGGTTCCTAGAGAATCCCCGCCTTTTATTGTTACAGTCGGCATCGTGCACATCACCATTTGCAACATGCTACCCTAGTCACTGTGCTTAGCAATATGTGGTCCTAGCCAAGGCATCAGACTAATCAATTCATGGCAATAGGCCTTAACCTTGTCATCATGGTAGCATGCCTCCTGCCTTACCACTATGGTCTTTTTGCTAAGAAAATCACTTTTTACCACATCCTCCATCTTCTTGACTTCCGCGTCCATCACAACACTTTTCTTCCGTAACCATACCCTTTCCTCTTCAAGTTTGTGCAGTCTAAGGGTTCCCTGTCGAATTTCTTCCTCAAGTCTCATGCATTTTGTTTCTTACGGCTATGTGATCCCTTCTTTTCGGGCTTCGTGAACCATCATATCTATGGGCACCACTTTGCGCGGACTAGGCTTTGCATGCTCCATAGGGATTACAGCTTCTGCTTCATACTTCAGCTTCGGAAGTGCTCGCGCAGACAGGGTTTTGCACATGGTCCTATAAGCCCATAGAATGCTGGTACGCGCAGGTCCCAGTTAGTTTGTTTTACATGGTGGACTGCGTTCAGTACTTTGCATACCTTGTCAAAGGCTTCCCTAGGGATAATCTTCGGCATGCTTGGTCTTATCATATTTTGTTGTTCACGCCATCGTCTTGCTTGCTCCTACTTGTTGGTCGTGTTTCCTATCGTGAGGACGGTGTGTGTTTGTGCAGGTTGCACACCATACGCCTATACCCATCTGGAGAGGTGGGCGTGAAGGGTGTTTCATCCATCATACCCAACTTTAATCCTCATCTGAGGCTTGCCAAACTGTAGATGCATCATTCGTCTGCATTCGTGCCAGTCCTCAAAACTTTCTTGACGCATACCCCACCCTCTTGTAGGCGTAGCACGCAGTACCCATTTTAGAGCATTGAAATGATATTGTTCCCATACTTCTTTTTCAAACTTGTTCAAGAAATCATCCACCTCGCTCAATTCGTCATACACAGGCAGATCTCTTACCTTTGTTGTCATCTAGCGCGACGACCTTATCATCATATTACAATTGAACGTGGTTACCTCGTGTAACTGGTTCTGCCATCGTTCTATCTCTTCATTCGAATCTGAGGTGCAGGAACTTTCACAATCCCATGAGATCCTGCCATCCGCAGTCATATTTGCCCTGTCCTGCTCCCATGTAGTTATCTTGTAGATACAGTCTAGATAGTCATCGCTATCATAGTCGCGCATTGGCTCTGTGTAGTGCGATCCTTCCATAGGGTCTAAAGGTACCACTACGTGCAGTGAATTTTCCTTGAATATCATCTTGTGCTTCTTTAGATTTATCACTCCATTCATGTTAGTGGCTGAATCTATTCCCAGTAGTGCGGGATAGGGATTGCTTGTTGTCATCAACAATCTATATCACTTTGAAATCTGCAAGCACGCTCACACCTTCGATATCCATTGTTATTCCCTACAATCTTCCCATAGGTAGGATTTTTGCTGGTTTTCCATTCACAATTGAATAGGCAACCATTGTAGCGTAGGCCTATCCATGCGCTCCCATGTCTACTTTGGTAGGACATTCACGTCTGATCCTAGATCCAGAATCACTTGATCCATTTCATATTCCCCGATCTGCACGGTCAAACTCATCTCTCTTCATGTTCACGTTGTGTGCTTCTCGAGCTTCTGGACTATGCGTGGTTCTCCTAGCATGGTCCCAACACATCTAGTGATGAGTTCTTGCAGTCCCTTCACAGCTTTGCTGTCACGCAATAGCTTCATAAATGTCTCCAAAAAGGTAGTGAAAATTGATGGGTCCATTTCCGGTTCCAGTTTGTCTTTACTAATTGAGGTGGAGGCCTCCATGAAGCTCTTCTTAGCTTCCATGAATGTCTCCTTAGCGTGCTCCAGATCAAATTTAGGTTCCTTCGTTGGAGCCTTGCGAATCTAGGAACTCTCCTCGGGCTACTTGCCTTTGTCATCCCCCGTCGTAATACTGCTTCAGAGCACGATGTTTACATTTGGGTCTTCCTCGCGCGGCTTAGACCTCATAATTTGCAGGTTCTGAGTCAGGGGAGGTTGGAGTGTTCATTTATCACGTAGCCTCGCTATCAGCATGTGATAGTCCTCTATCTCATGATCAAACTGGGTACAATATAAGCATGATGCTCTCATCAGATTTGTACAATCGCAGGCATAATGCCCTAGCCTTCCGCAATTGTAACATATCAGCTGGCCGCGACCTCTTCCTAGTCCCATTCCACCTCGACCTCGTCTGCACCCCTAAAATCTAGTGCATGCCATCCTTTCATTTTGATCGAGGGCCCATGTTTCGGTCTGAACTCTATAGGTAGGAGGCTTATCCATCATCAGTTCATAACTTCTACAAGTTCTCTTATCGTGGCCTACTGACCTGCAAAAATTATAGAACAACTGTTGGGAACTCTGCATACTTCTACAATAGGTGGCAGTTATACGTGGCATGCTTCCCTCCTATCTGACAAATCGTGCACCACAATGTAGGCACCGCATTTGGTCCTTCTTATGCCTCTGGTCTTAATGGTATTGGTCCTCCTGCCGCCAGGTAGTTCGAAAATACTCAAAAATGGTCCTTGTCATGTCCCTGGTCTTTGCACTTTACAAACCATACCTCCTTGCGCACTTATGGGCGAGATGTCCTGTCCTATTTTGAAATTTGCATCTCGAGGCACAAGTTTTTCAACTACGCGTGGATCTATTCAACTCCTAGGTTAGGATCTTGTATTGGGGTCTCGTGCAGTCTCATTGCGATCTCCAAGGACTCAGCCTGAGTGGATATCTTTTGCTATGACAACACAGTCCTTAGATGCGGCGTTAGTGACGCTACAAACCATGCATGGTTTTTCCCATCCGTTAAGGTCATGTTGGCTTCACGAGTCATACCCTTCAGTCTCTGATCCTTCTCCCAAGGGGTTTCGCTGGGAATCATCGTGATTTCCTTAAATTCGATGATCGAATGTGTCTCTGATTTTGGCCTGCTAAATTCCCTATTTAGGACAACTCGAGTATCCGCAATCCCTGCACTTGGATTTTCATTGGAATGCTTAATCTACCACGTCAGTGCGTGATTCTGCAAAACGCTGAATAATGTTGCTTTCTTGATATTGTCGTCCATGACTCCCTGCGCTTCCCATACAACCTTTACCACGAACCAAAACTGGCCCGAGTCTTCATTCCTTATTCCTTTGAACACTGAAAACTTTATCGCACTCTCCATATTGAACTATGGCGGTGGTGGAGGTGGTGTGGGCAAATATGGGGGTGGTGTGGACAAAGATAGGGGTGAAGGTGGTGCGGGAGAAGATGGGGTGAAGATGGTGAAACTGGTTGTGGTGTAGCTGGGGGTGGTATGCATGGAATTTGCTGCTTTATCAGAATAATCACATTCCTTGGTGAAACTTTCGTGAGCTCTTCCTCGCTTTCACACAGAGGTGAAATCAAGGGGCTAGTTTCTAGCTCTGCGCTACCTTCATTTCTGTAGATCCTCCCACTTCACGTAGCCCCAAACATCAATTTATTTGCATAAACATCTTTTCACAAAGTAGCATTTTAATCCAAGTGTTCAAAGATTTAATGTACTTACCTCGCGGTCCTTTGAGGAAGCGTTGTTCTACCTCGCTATAGTTGACTGAAGTATCTACTGTGAACTCGGTGATAAATCCTCCTATAATTCAATCGAGCCAATGGTCCACAATGCGCGCGATCTTATCTTCCGATGCTTCCAATCTATGCACCAACTCTGAAGTCCATACAATTGGTTTATTGAGCCTACACCTTCCTTAACTATCTGGTAGCTTCGTGATCCACTTGTACAACTATGAGGGGAAGGATGCAAAGAAAATTTCATGGATTTCCGTATATAGGTAGCAATCTAACACTCTTCCTTCGATAACCACAAATTCTTGTTTTCCTGCGCCGAGAACTCGTGAATCTTTTTGTCTAACCACTCTTCAATTCCTTTCTTTGTCGGATTCCAGTGATACGACATCAGACATCTCTTATGCAGAACTTGGTCTTGGAAATGGAACCATTTGTTGGCTTCATGGGGCCTAACCCAGGTTCAGAGTTAATTTAGCCAAACAAATCCTGTTACTACTGGCCCTTTCGGCAACAGTCCGTGGAGCGCGGACTGAGGTATTACCCGAAGTAGTAAGGGAGGGTGTGTTACACTAAAATTTGTCACCATGACTATCTGCAGTTAATATGGCTCCATCAATAGTCATATTATCCTCCTTGTCAAGCCTCATACCTCTGCTCTTCATGTCAAACTTCAAAA
>APFE031341273.1:0-11051 GCA_000404065.3 Pinus taeda
AGAGTCGCATCCTCCTCTTTCGTGATTCGACCTCCCTTGCCACTACTCCATGCCTTGGTCATCTTCCTGATCTCTTCCTGGCGAAGAGCTGTCCACATCTCCTCCCAATTGGGAAGAGTAGCCCTGCCCAAAATACTTTGGACAAATGTCTCCCACTCCTCGAAGATTGCATTCAGGGCAGTGCTGACCATAAACTTTGGATCCGGTGTAGACCCCATGGAAGTAAGCTAGTTGCGAATCTCCTAAGAAGGAACGAATCTATTTGCTCTCCCTTCTGCATTTGATATGACCGCTGTTGATTCTCTAATAACATCTTACTTTGCACGGAAGAGCCTTGGTATAAGATGGTTAATGCTTCCCACATTTCCCTTGTTGTATTCTTCTCAGCAAAATGTGGTATGACATGATCTTTGACCCCGTCTAAGATCAAGCATTTTGCCTTCACCTCGGCCTCCTCATACTACTCATTAGCATTCGGGTCAACTGGGATAGCTACGGTTTTGAAGGCTAAGTCCTTGATGTGATGTCTGTTAAGGATTGCTAGGATCCTGGCCTTCCAGATGACAAAGTTGGAAGCCCTATCCAACCTATCTTAATCCCTTAATCTGTTTCTCTGCCATTTCAGTTTCTCTTCTGGATTCCCTCTAAGTCTCGGCTCCCCTCCTAGAAATCTCCCTCTAAGTCTTGATTTCCCTCTTGGAAATCCTTTGGCCAACTATCGAACTACTCCTCTCCAATCCTCCTTTGCTCATGCAACACGGATCTGGATTCCTTGGCTAGAAATCTGTCGAGGTAGTGATTTACTCTACCTTGGTTCAGTCTCCTTAGACACTGTTTAGCTTCGACAGAAACAACGTCCCACCAACGCTTCAAATCACAATTTGCACACAGCTCCCCAAGCCCCGAAAATTGAAGAAACTGAGCCCTTCAAGCTTTGCGCAATCACGGTAAAGGCTAAATCTGCTCCTCTTGGCCACAACATCGATCCTTCCTGGCTGAGAAAGATGACTGGGCACTGCGTAGGTCTGATCTCCCCCTCTCTGCCTTTGCGCTGGCCCTCCTCCTAGCTCGAAATGATGACGCAGGCTCTACGTCACTTCTCTTGTTGCTTCTGCTCTGGAACAATGCTGTCTGTTGAGACAAGTGCTACTACTACAAATTTCAGATTTCTACTAGTGCCTTCAGTCCTCTTGTGATCTACAATGCTCTAATACCATGTTGAAATTTCTAAGTCTGACACATCAGAGATTCCTACAGCATTATCTAGTTTATTATCTCCTACTTGTTCTTTCCATTAACAAGTTATTTATAAATATAAATACCGAAATAAACACAAATGCAGCCTTAACACATATGCAGATCAACGACTGAAATAACGGAGGCAATCAAACAAGGGACACCATTATTTTTGGACAATCATTCCTGGAAAAACCCAATGCGGGAAAACCGGTGCAATAGATACGAGGGTTTTATTATTATTATGCAGTTTCCTGAATACAACTAGGGTGCCAGAAATGGCTCACCCTTCAGAGATTTTCCTTGGCAGAAGTACCTCTACTCGGAGACAGATATTCTGGTTGATCAACAACCAAATGATTGATCCCACAACAACTTCGACAGTTCCTTAGCTGGACAATGAAAAATACTCCAAGCTTCTCTTTGGAACTGCGTCACCCTCTAGGCATTGCGCCACCCTCTTCTGTTCTGCGTCAGCCTCTCAACTCCCAGTTTGCCTCAAGAAAGATCCTCAACGCTGCTCTTCAGCCAAGCGCCAACTTTGCTAGCCTTTGCTGCTTCTGTGTCAGCCTCTTGGCCCTCTGTGTCTTCTGCGCTATCCTCCTCAGCCTCTGTGTCAGTCCTGGCTGCCTTTGCGTCAACCTTCCTAGGGTCTGCCCTATCTCTTCGACACTTTCTCTGCCTCTTTTGATATGCATTCTCGGTCTTTTGCCGAATTGCCCCTCGCTGCAACATATCACTAACTCGATTTCTCAGCAAACCCTGCCCCAGAAAATCGAATTTTTGATCAACTTGGTGTATCTCCAACTGACCCTCAAGCATCCTCTTATACTTTTTTTGTTGACGATTCAACGACCGAGATTACGTCCCTAATCAACGGCTAAGATTAGATTTAGCTCGATCCTCGTCATTTCGTCATTTAAAACTCTCACCCATTTTATATTAATACACATTAATATTTTAATTTTCCTAAGTTTAGACTTAGGAACCCCATTAAAGATATTAATTATTTTAATATCTCTCGATTCGGGTGGAATTTCCTCAAATGATTTCTGGGTCTTGGAGATCTTATGTGCCTTAGCCTCTACACCAATTTTCATGGCTAGAGCACATCCAATGCTACCAAAAATCAACACCAGTCTCATCAGATAAATGTCGATATGAGCATACCAACCTCTTGGAGCTTGCTTGAGTCCACACAAGGCCCTTTTCAACTTGCAAACATGAGACTCTTTTCCATATAATTCAAATCCTTAAGGTTGCTCTATGTACGCCTCTTCCTCAATCACACCATTGAGGAAAGCAGTCTTCACATCCATCTAGTGTATTTCTCATCCCATGGAAGCATTAAGTGAAAGGATTGATCTAATGGAGGTGTACTTGGCAACTGGAGCAAAAGTCTCATCATAGTCTTCTCCCTTGTTTTGGGAGAATCCTCTAGCAATGAACTGCGCCTTGTATTTGTCAATACCACCATCTATATCGTGCTTTATCTTGTAGATCCACTTGGAAGTCGCCACTGACTTCCCTTTAGGCCTTGGCAAAATTTCCCAGACATCATTCTTCATGATCGATTGGTACTCGCCTTGTATTTGTCAATACCACAATTTACATCATGTTTTATCTTGTAGATCCACTTGGAAGTCGCCATTGACTTCCCTTCAAACCTTGGCAGAATTTTCCAGACATCATTCTTCAAGATCGATTGGTACTCTTCATTCATCGCTTCCTTCGACACTTGTTGGTTAGTTGCTTCTTCGTATGTGGAAGGTTCTTCATCAATAAGTTTTGTCATGAGAGCTGCATAGCTGGAGAACCTCTTGGGTTTCTTCACTTCTCTAGATGTGCCATCAGGAGCTGCATGTCTTTCCGCCTCTTCTAATGTGGACCTAAGCCATGCTGGTCTCTTCTTGATCTCTGGAATTATGACTGGTTTTGTTGGACCTTGAGGCCCTTCTGGCCTTCTGGTACATTATGTAGAACTGAAGTGCTCCAGGGTTCATGTTTTACTTTTCCCAAGGAATCTATGAAGACTTCCTTAGACCTCCAATATGCCACTTTCTCAATGAAGATGACATCTCGATTAACCTCAATTTGTTGCTATTTTGGAATGTAAATTTTGTAGGCTTTTGAAGATTGACTTTCTCATCGAAGGTGACATCTTGACTAACCTCAATTTGTCGCTATTCTAGAATTTAAATTTTGTAGGCTTTTGAAGATTCATTGTATCCAACAAAGATGCCTTTCCTTCCTAAAGGCTCAAGCTTGTTCCCCTTATCCTTAGGAACATGAATATATACAGGACAACCAAAGATTCTCATGTGCCCAACCTATTGCTTCCTTTTGGAGAAGGCTTCCAAAACTCAATGAAGACTTTGATTTTGAATGTACACAACTGTATTTGATGCTTTGCCCCATAAGAACAAGGACAAGTCCAAATCTTGCATCATGGCCTTGATAGATTCTTCAACGGATTTGTTCATTCGATCTGCTACACCATTTGGTTGTGGATTATAGGGAACAATTAGCTCCCCCTTGACCCCAGCCTTCTTCCAGAAAGCAACAAGCTCCTTTGAGGTGTATTCTCCTCCATTGTCAAATCTCAATATCTTGGTCTTTTTACTTGTCAAGTTTTCCACTACAACTTTGAATTCTTGGAACTTGTCGAATACCTCATCTTTTGTCTTCAAGAGATATATCCATGTCTTGCGAGTCATTAATGAATTTCACGTAATACAACGAACCACCAAGCGATTTTATGGGCATCAGACCACATACATCAAAATGAATCAGGTCCAAAGCTTCCTTTGATCTGTTATCACTGTTTGGAAATGGTTTCTTAATGTTCTTCGCAAGAGCACAACCTTTGCATACACTAGTATTCTTTATCTGTAGTTCAGGAACCCTTGATACTATTTCACTTATTTCAGGCAATGCTTTGAAATGAAGATGTTCATACCTTCGGTGTCATCAATCACTTGGATCTATTTCGTCATGAACTAATGCTTTATCTGGATGACTCACAAGTCTATTGTCTTCCATCACGAATCCCAATAATCTTAGCATCATCTATAGTAGAGCACTTTGACCATACAAGTATTGCGCCATCCATAAAAGCAGCCCTATCTCCTTTATCTTCCAAACAAGAAACAAAGACAAGATTCTTTTTCAAACTTGGTACAAAAGCAACCCTATCTCCTTTATCTTCTAAACAAGAAACAAAGACAAGATTCTATTTCAAACCTGGTACATAAAGGACATTGCTGAGATGTATGTGGTTACCAACTCTATGGATGCCTTCCAACTCCTTTGACTGTCTTCAAGAGATATATCCATGTCTTGCTAGTCATTAATGAATTTCACGTAATACAATGAACCACCAAGCGATTTTATGGGCATCAAACTACATACATCAGAATGAATATGGTCCAAAGCTTCCTTTGATCCTTTGTCACTGTTTGGAATGGTTTCTTAATGTTCTTCTCAAGAGCACAACCTTTGCATACTCCATTATTCTTTATCTGTAGTTCAGGAACTCCTGACACTATTTCACTTATTTCAGGCAATGCTTTGAAATGAAGGTGTTCATACCTTCAGTGCCATCGCTTACTTGGATCTATTTCATCATGAACTAATGCTTTATCTGGTTGACTCACAAGTCTATTGTCTTCCGTTGCGAATCCCAATAATCCTAGCATCATCTATAGTAGATCCCTTTGACCATACAAGTACTTTGCCATCCATAAAAGCAACCCTATCTCCTTTATCTTCTAAACAAGAAACAAAGACAAGATTCTTTTTCAAACTTGGTACAAAAGCAACCCTATCTCCTTTATCTTCTAAACAAGAAACAAAGACAAGATTCTTTTTCAAACCTGGTACATAAAGGACATTGCTGAGATGTACGTGGTTACCAGCTCTATGGATGCTTTCCAACTCCTTTGACTGTATAGCTGTTATTGTCTCCCAATTCAACCCTTTGAGTCAGCTGCTTCTGTCATGCTTGAAAGATTCACATGCTCTCCGGTCATGTCTTGATGCTCCACTATCTACCAGCCACATGTCATCATCATCTGCAAAGGGAGCTGTCAAAGCGGAGTAGTAGAAGAAATCTTTTTCACCTATGGGCTTCTTCGGCTTTTCATCTTCTTCAACTTCTGCTGCCGAGGCATGTTGTTTCCATTTTTTTTTCTTGTTAGCCATATTAGGAAAATATCTCTTGAAATGTCCATATTCTTGACAACCATGGCATTGTATCTTAGGTAAGTCTTTCTTCTTCTTAGAGGAAGAAGATCCTTTTCCTGACTTCTTATGTTGAGGTCCAAATTTCTTTCCCTTGATGTGAGCTGCAAGGGCTTAAAATTCCTCATTCTTGACGATCTCTAGTCATCAATCTTGCTTCTTTTTTAGCACATGATGTCGATAATTGCTCAAATGTAGGAGCTTTTTTCCCACTGTTTATGCCTACTGCAAATGCATCACATGATCTAGGAAGACCATTGAGTGCTATAGTCATAAGCTCTTGATTGGGAATAGATTCTCCAATAGCTGAAATTTGATCTCTGATTTGTGAAATCCTTAAAAAGTATGAGGCCAGTGTTATCATTAGTCATCATTAGTCATTTTTGTATTCTGGAGCTCATTCTTCAAACTCATGGACTGGCCAACATTCTTGATAGTGTAGAGATTTATTAGGGCATCATACATCTTTTTGGAGGTGTCATGCTTTGCAATGTAGGGAATAAGATGATCTCTAATGGAGAGTACTATTAGACCCATGGCAGTAATATCATACTCCTTATTTCTTTCCTGTCACAATATCAAACACATTGTTCTTGCCAAGAATATGATCTATCTTGACTTTCCAAGCTTTTGATGCTCCCTCTATCTTGTTTCCGGATTTTATGGATGAAGCCATAGATGCCAATTAAAAAAATGCTCTCTTTAGGGTTTGTGCAAAAGTGATCTCAATGCACCTTCCTTTCATCACAAAAACTTTGATATCATGTTCCTCCATAGATGCCAATTAACAAAATGCTCTCTTTAGGGTTTCTGCAAAAGTGATCTCAATGCACCTTCCTTTCGTCACCAAAACTTTGATATCATGTTGAGTTTCTAGTGCAAATAGGGTTAGCACAATATTTCTCAAATTCTGATAATTACTTTTGATGTAGATCTTCTTTTAACTTGTTCCAATATATCATTCAACAATTATACTTCAGAAATTCAACAATAAAGAACAGTAGAGAGACAAGATTTACCCTGGAAAATCCATTAGGGTGAAAAACATGACAACCTTTTAAATAGAGAAATTATTTTTGTTCAATAAGAGACACCTAGATCTATAGGCAAACCTGGTCTTCTCCTCCAAGTCAAGTCACCCAAACTGATCCTGCACTTTGTTTTGCCTGTCTCATCCAGAAATTTCGGCCTCCCAGCAACAGTTACCCCAAAAAGATGTGAATCACAGAGAGAGATGCTAGAGAGAGGTCTTTGTCCTTGTCTTTTGCTGCCTTTTCCCAGAAACTGTCTTGAGTGAGGAATGTGAATTGCCCAAATGAAGAGCTCGAGCTGCCTTTATATACTGGTCTTTCTATGGTGAAAGGACACGTGCCTTGGCCAGGGCCGACTTGACTTGGAGGGAAGCTGACTTGTCACTTTTGGAGCCAAATTTTTCATTTTAAAATTCAAATTTACATCTTTTAAAAGTCGCAACGGGACTTCGACTCAAAATGAAATTTCCCTTTGATTCAAGCATTTATAGCTATGCTTTGCAATGATGAATATAATTACATCAAGTGACCACAAGTACATTATGAAGACCGACCATAGTTACAAATTCAATTACAAATTCAACAGGTCTGACTTGTGTTGTTTAGCCAGCCATACTTGTTGATTATCACCATTACTCGTTGACTCTTGTAATAGAGGTCCACTATTGGAGAAACGATTTCTATTTACACATCATTTCATTTTCATGTTTGGCAGTTTGTTTATTACGAATCATCTGTGGGAATCTTGGCAGCATATATGTGACATTGCCAAAATAATAATGAATAAGCTGTTAGCAAGGCAATAGAGGTCTAGGTTTACATTTGGTACATTGTTTAAACCTTCTTTAGTTCAAGTTTGATTAGGGAATTTGTGTAACTTCATCTGTTAAAATTATGACCAATATTGAGCACGGACCGTACCAACAAAGTGATCAAATCCTCTTTGTTTCTCTGCCCAATATTTATATTTGTAGCTGACATTCTTCCAACATTTGCATACTAGGTAATTTCAATATAGGTTAAGGCATGCATGGTACAGAGAACCTTGAATAATGTTGGGTAAAAATGTGATAAGATAATCCATACTCTCCATGCCACTTCTTTGGGAGACAAGATAGAGCAATAAATTTTCGGAGGTATTGCATTATCTAGTGCCCTAGAAGAGTTTGTTGTATTGGTTTTCGAGGGAGATTCATGGACTCTAGCTGTCTAATTACTTGTTTTTGACAACACTGAACTTTGAAACTTATCTGGGAGTAATTTACAAACTGCCTAACAAACCACTGTGTCCCTAGCTTATTTTTGGAAATTCTAGTTCATGTTTAAATGATGATGCTTTTGCAAATTATTTTAGTAATTTTCTTTGTCTCGCTTTCTTACATTTCCACATGTCTTGCTTTGAAAAAACAGGTTTCTTAGATTGATTTTGTTCTCCCAATGTTGGGAAGCTGCTTGATAATGGCAGAAAGTGGACTGCATGGTTTGTCCATACATAGTGGACATCCTAGACCGAGGATTTATGAACATGATGCACGAAAAGCAAGGGCAGTCCCATTTCGATTTGTTCACTGTACACCTTTGGCATGCTCATACCCTTCAAAGAGGAATATGTACAAAGCGAGTGAAATATTACAAGTTGGGCCTTGTACTACCAAAGGTGAGGAATATGTTTGAATGGAAGGTCTTATTGTTTGGTATTCAAAAAATATTTGTAGTGTTCATTATTTGAGTCTTGATTTACCACTTTCTTCAATGGCTGAATTAAGGTTAATGGTTCATGTCATAATTTTTTTCAGTGATCCTCACCTCAATATGTATAAACATGCTGTTGTCCAAATATAGTCGAGGATACAGGTCAATTAGAATAACATCTTTGTCAAGTTAGATGAATGGTGTACCAAAAGTTCTACTGTCTTTTACTGGGTGGAAAGAAGAGAGTCCTGACCATGTGTTTAGTTCACACTTTGAAGTGAATAAATCTCAGAATACATGTTACCTAGATAATGGCTGTAATATAATGTCAATTGCCCCCCCAAATTTCAAAAGTATCGTTTTGGGATGTTTCATTGAGTTCTCCAATTGGGTGTTCTTAGTTCTGGCTGGACTTCAGGAAGCTTATTTTGTTTTGGATGGCCTTAATTCTTCAGGGTGTGAACGTGCATGCACATCTGCTTCTACACCTTTCTTCACAGGAGACTATGGAAGTTTTAGAATTCATTTACCTACTATTGTGAGACATAATGGGAGACGTAATGGAGGAACAGTGAGTCCAAGAGCAGCTGCTGATGATGTGCCTGAATATAAAGGATACCCTCCAATGACGAAGAAACCAAAATGGTGGTGGAGAACTCTGGCATGTATCCCTTATCTCATGCCTTTGCATGAGACTTGGCTTAACGCAGAAACAGTATATAATATTCATCCATTTTTGGAGGAATTTGAATATTTGACGTATCCTTTTTTCGGGGCCCTTTTCAAACTGCCTCAGTGGTTCTTTTATGCCTACTTTTTTGTAGCATACCTAGGAATTGTGAGGAATAATAAATGGCCTCATTTTCTCAGATTTCACACCATCACTGCGATGTTGTTAGAAATCACTTTGTCAATAAATGGAACAATTTTTACTAAATTTTTGCCGAAAGGAGTTTTTTGGGGAAAGATCGGAATGCATTATTGGCTTTTTGTTGCCTTTGCATTTCTCTTCACCGTTATAGAATGCATGCGGTGTGCTTTGAGAGGTATGTATGCTGATGTGCCATTCATAGCAGATGCATCTTACATGCAAATTCCTTACTGATTCGAGTCTCTGATGACAAGAAGTCATTCGCAAGCCTTTATGTAAAGGCATCAGAAATGCCATAGGATTATCAAGCGTTGCATGTAGAGATACCAGTGAAACTTTTAAGATCAGAAGCATCGGAACAGTTCGATGTTTATGTTTTATGTTGTAATCTAGGTGAGCAAGTCAGAGATGTTTATTTACATTCCAGGATGCTTATATTTTTTAATTGGGTTGGCCTATGATCAGTTTATTATGACTGTTGCAGGAGGTTCACTCCTTTTGCCTTTGGCTCAACTTGCAGTAAAGTAATGATGTATGCTTTATCAAAAAATTGATTCTTAAATGAGTTACTTAACTCGGTGCAGTGGTGTTAGTCAATGTAAGTTGGAAAACATGGTTAAGGTTTGGTGGGACAATTAAGCAGCCTTTTGGTGTCGTGCAGACGGCAATGATTGGGTTGTTTCAATTTGTTTCCCTTTTTTTGGACTCTATTTTTAAAGTACAGTGCCCAAGTTGATTGATGTTATTAATATACGTTATATTGTGAATAGAAATTGAATTGATTGTGATTTATTAACTATGGGCACGGAATATGGCTATGAGCAATAGAATTGTAAAATTCAGTAACTTTGGCTAATGTAGGTTATGGGACATCCCTTTGATTCCAACATTTTGCTGATGCTCAGCCAGTAGATTCATTATTGTTCCCTTTACTACGCAGGAGACTTCTGAAAAACCAGAGAGAGATAAGAGGAAGCCCATTGCATTTAGATCGATCCTCGTTTGAAGTTCTGAATTTCAGTCTTGTATGGAAATGGAACAAAAAAATCAACACCAATATGATAAAAAGAATATGCACCTGTAGTTATCTATAATAATAGTAGTAATAAAAATAATAATTTAATGTAAGGTCATAGTTGACCTGTATGAAACCTGGGACTTGATAAAAAGAATATGCACCTGCAGTTATCTATAATAATAGTAATAATAAAAAGACAATTTAGTGTAAGGTATGACCTGTATGAAACCTGAGACCTGTTTGTTTGTGGTACAGTGGATTATGTCTATGTAGTAATTTGAATGATTATTATATGGAAGTGTACATACTCTACCTTTACTCTATTTGTATGTAGGATTATGTCTATGTAGCAATTGAATGATTATTATAGTGTACATACTCCACACCTTCTTGATGTGACTTCCAAAGAAGAAATATTCATGTTGTGTCAAATCAACACAAAAAATCGGAAACCTTTTCTGATGGAGATACCTTTTCTGTTTCCTTCTGGAAAAAGTCCGCCATGAATCTGGTGGGTACAAGCATCCTGAGGGAGGTATCTTTGTTATGTGCGTTGCTGAAGTATTTGAGCGTTTGATCCAGATCATTCAGAACAGATCCTTTGTTATGTGCGTTGCTGAAGTATTTGAGCGTTTGATCCAGATCATTCAGAACAGATCCTCGGAGCCTTTGGATGTTGTCATGGAAGATCTGCTCAGGAAGCTAGATATATCAGAATCTTCTGGTCCACAAATCATAGAATGGATGTATATTTTTGTGTTTTCTTTTTACATAAACTCCCCATGGCCAGAGTGGGGCTAATCTCCTGGTCTAGTCCCTTTAGGGATTATTATTAGATATAGTCATATCAATATGGAATGCTTGATAGTGAGCTAGTTGTGGTGAATTCCCATTTTTTTTTTGTTTTGCAACCCAACCTCAACCCAGCATATAATAAATATCTATTATCGAGGCAATGCAG
>APFE031341280.1:0-29161 GCA_000404065.3 Pinus taeda
GGAGGTTGGCCATTCCATGAAAGCTTTCTTGGTTTTTCTGGGTTTCTTGAGTAGACTTCGATTCCAAAGTTTCAGCCTCTTCTTAGGAGGGGAACAGTCCCAAATCCTCATTCGATTTCCACCACCAGCAGCAACACGACAATTTTCCAGCAGCTGGGATGCAGATCAGTGTGAGGCCATTCCTTTGCTATTCTAAGTGTATTTCTTCACTTGCCTTGTGCAAGTCGAGATGCCATCTTTCTGATCACCTCTTGTACTCATTCTATTGCTCAGTATAATAAAATGGCTTAGCATTTCTTGCTGCATTTCTTGAGAATTTATTTAGGTTTCATGTATACATTGATGTTTGTTGCACTACTGTTATTTCATCTTTGTGAGTTTTCCAGCTATTATACCACTTGTACGTTTTTCTGGTTGGGGTTTGCTGGTATTTGAGAAATATTCTAGGAAAGGGATATTACAATGAATCTCTCAAGCGAGAGATTCAACCTCTACTTCGAGGGACCATCTGTGCCCGCCCTAGAGAGGCAGTTCCATAAGTATTTCAGGAGTTCAAGGAGTGTGTTACAGCACTACCATTCAGCCACAACAGGGAATGCATATTTGTGGCTAGCTGGAGAATATGCAACGGGATTTTGGAGCTATCAATGATCAAGCATTTTCCGGGAGAGTTATGTTGAAGAAAGTGTAACTAGGTTCGGTCTTCATAATGACATGATCTTTGTATTTGATGTAATAAAAGAGAATAACTTATCTTTGTAATCTTGCTGTATGGGTTTCATGTGCAAGAAGTGTCACTAGGTAAAATACTTCTTCTTGATGTCTTTAGGATTTATTTAAATGTCAAAGAGTCATGTCATGTGTATAAAAACTCTTTATGAGTTCATGTAAATATGTACAGGTCTTCCTAGTTGTCCAACAACCCTCCAAGGCCAAGATCAATGCCTCAAAAACAAGCCTACAAAAAGTCTGCAAGCAAAATCATCAAAGGATCTTCATGTCGGCTTCAATAAATAAATTAGATATATATTTAAATGACACGTTGGCTCAACACAAGGTCATGTCGGTTCAAAGGTTCATGTCGGCTTGCATTTATGGCACAACTACTATAAATAGCCTATTGAATCATCCGCAAATTGTAGAACAAAACTTGCATAGAGGGATAGTCGCAATGAAGAGGAGCCCCAGTAAAGAGGGGTCGTAGTAAGAAGGAGCCGCAGTCAAGTGAGGTAGCTGTTGTAAGAATTAAGCCGCAGTCAAGTGAAGTAGCCACAGTCAAGGTGAATGAAGCCGTTGTCAAAGTTAATGAAGCCACAATCAAGGTTAGGTGAGTCGCAGTCTAGAAGGCAGAGAGCACACATGCTAGAACTTGCATGGAGAGGTAGGGTCTCACTACACCTCGGCTAGGGTATAAGGTGCAGTCATGACCAGAACTCATAAATATGATATGGATACATATCAGGTCGATATTATACCTATGGATCAAGCTTGGATGAGAGGAGTATAGATCTCGGATGGGGTAACTACAGTAAGTTCTGAACTACATGGAGACCTAACCCTTGGTATGACAGTTTTCATATTACATGGATTAGGTATGATAGTATGAAATCATGGTACTCCTGTAGAATGCTTGGTACAAGGATGAGCATGGCATGGATCTATTCTATAGATCACATACCTGTCTATAAGGAAAAATAGTATCAAAGCTACAACAATCTACTAATCATTGTTTCAGTAATGATAAGGTTATAAGGGACAATCATCATGATGAAGACCTCGTTGACACAATGAAATGACAGTCATACTTGAAATCTCAGTTTATCAGTGAGAGCATAGAAATCACAGTGAAGATCTAAATGGAGCGCATTGACATGGTGGAGAAGCAACAGTGAAGATCTCAATGATACTAATGGCTTCAATGGTGCAGCAATGAGGATGATCTAAGCAAGCGACAAAATGTAGGATTGATATCTTGGTCTTGGAGAGGCAGAATGTGTCAAGGGTCATGGTCTTGGTATTCGTCAATGGAATCTCTATAAGAAGAATTTACGCATGGGTTTTCCTCTCCAAGAGGGAGAGGTTTTGGTCCTAGCAGAGAGCCAAATTTTGTGTTCTTGTCTCCTTTTGTTTTTTATAGCAGTTTGATGAAGTTAACAAACACATGCTAGTAATGAAGTAAAGATAAATTGTTTAAAGACTTCACAAATTGTTATCATGTGAAACGAATAATCAATTTAATATGCATGCCTTAAGATTCTTCAATAAGTTAGAGGATTGGGAGAGGAGAAAAGGGCCAACCTTTCTTGTGAGTTTCGGAACCAGCAAAGCCAGCATCCCAGTAGTTCGAATTTCTAAGCTTGGGGACAGCTTAAAGGGCATGTCCAGCAATTTCGTGGAACTAAGGAGCAGGTGCCATAGGCTGGAAGCCCTTCTGAGAAGTCAAGGGATTGATAGCAGAGGTCAGCCCAACACATTGGGTCCATTTCCGGGAGGATTTACAGGTAGATTCCAGCAGGCCGAGTTTTGCAGTTGCAGCTGAAGTCGGGCTCCAAGGGGGTTGAATTTCCGAAGTCTAAACCATCCAAATTCCTTTTTGGGTTTTTATGTGTTTTGGGCAATGATCACACTCCTAAATTTATAGAATTTGTTGGGCAGATCTAAGTGGTCAAACAGGGGTCCCAACTAAGCCAACAACTAGAGGAGCCAAGAGGAATTTGGGCCGAAATTCTGAGGTCAACATTTGGCCAATTCCTTCTTGGGTTTTTCTAGGTTTAGGCCAAGGAGCAAGGAGCCAAAATCTCATAATTTTGTGAGCATGGGAATCAGTGACTCCAGCGCTTTGAAGTCCGCAGATAGAATAGTTTAATGGGGTAGCGCAGTTTAGTTTGGTGCAACAATTGTAGCAACCTTCAGTTCAACATTTTTTCACCTAGGTTTTGTCATGCTTGTCCATTGAGACAAGCCCGGGTGCACGATTCTATTTTACTATTGTATTTGCTCATGAAGAAGTAGTAAAATGGCTCAACAGTTCTCTATTTACAGTGTTTCCATGGGTGCTTAATGTATATTTTGTTTTTCTGGTTGCTAGATTGTCCGCATGCTTTGTATATCATTTATATTCATGTTTAGGAACATCACAATGGTATCAGAGCCATATTCTTGGCTCAGCCTGTGGGAAAGATTAGAGTCAAACAACATGGCGGTCACCTAGAATGAGGTGGCGAGGATACAACGAATGATGATTGATGTGTGGAAGAAGTTGATTCATTCCTCAGTTGGGAAACCGGACATGATTGCAACTAATGTGGAGTTATTGGGGGAGAACTGGAGGGCATACCAATCATTGGGTTATGGCATTCAGGTGTCCCTCTCGTTTTTGGAATTCTGTGAACTAAAGGGTATGCACAAACCAATGGAGATTTAGTGGGATTTTGCAGGGATGGTGAGAAGTATTAAGGAAAGATATGAAAGAGTAGTTGAAAGGGCCATGGTTGGCAAGGAGACAGTTGAGCATGCACCCATTGGATATTTTGACCTGTTGATCACTGTGTCAACGAACCATAGCAGTACACTCCCTTTTTTCACAAAAGGAATAGCACTTGATCGATGTATCTGTGTCGTCCAGTTATCATCATCAGCATGACTTCCAAGATGTTATGTAAACCCTTTCTGCATGTGTATAATATAAATAATCTCAGCAGATCTGTGTCATCTATGTAACGACCCAGGTAAACCTACTTTTCTAGTGAGGATCTTCATTCTGGGAGGTTTTTTGTCTCACCGATCCATTCTCGAATGGTCGGCAGAGTTTTCCTCCTGTCTTACCCCAAAGCTAGAATGGATTTTGTTGTTAGGATCTCAGATGAGTCCTGGTGTTCTAGATCGAGTCCATGTAAAAGTAATTTGGGAATAATCCTAACTATTTGGTTAGGTTATTTTATTACAAATTGCTTAGTTTGCTAGATTATATTTGTGTCGTAGAAATGGGTAGTCTGCGAGGGTCTATTACAAATGGGTTTTCCCCCTTATGATGTGAAAAAATGAAAATCGTGATGTAAAGTGTCTTGAGGGTTGGAAAAATAATTTATCCTCTCATAGGTTAAATAATTAAATTTTCCATCCAAAAATTAATTAAAATTCTAAGGTAGAAATTTAATTAATTCTAAATCTTAAGCAAATTTAAATTCTCCAAATGCAAAATTCGTCGGTCCTAAAAAATAAAATTTTAAAAGGTCCCGAGACTAAGGTAAATTAACTATTTTGATAAATTTTAAACCTTTGATCCCTAGGGGTTGAGTCAAAGTCAATTTTTTTGGGAAATTAACTCAAAAAAAATATTTTTGAGCTAATTAAAATGCATTTAATTAAAAATTTCGAATTTCCCCAAATATTTAAATATTTCTACGTATAAGATTAAAAGAAATTTTAATCTTTGTCAACAGTTGAGACTGTTTTGACGAAGATCACTCGAACTAGTCGTTGGAGGATTTATCATTAAATAGGAAGTCATTTGTCAGTAAATCTATCCCATCTTTGAGTCGTGTGCTTAGCAAGAAGTTCTCGTGTAATCTTTTTTCTGGATAATAAGAAAGACATTGGGGTTAAATTTTGTTGGTATTACTCTTCATGGGAATACTGTAAGATATTTTATTTTCATGCATGAGTTTTTCTAAAGCCATTAATAATAGCTTCCAAAGAGTGATTTGAGTACAATTATCTTGCTCAGTCACCAAGGTTTGAATAATAATTTAAATTTTAAACGTAATAGCAGGTATCTCTATTTGTCTGAATTTTATTATTATTTCCTCGCTCTATTTTTTATGGCTAGATTGAGTTTTGCAGGTGTTGACCGCTACGCGTCAACTACCCATAGCAATACACCCCTTTTTTTCTCAAAAGGGATAGCGCTTGATCGATCTGTCCATGTCATTCGACAGTCAACATCGACCCGATCATGTTATGATGTAAACCCAGTCTGCATGTGTAAATTGTAAATAGTCTTAGCAAATCTGAGTCATGTATGTAAACTGCCTAGGCAAACATAATTTTCTAGTGATAATCTACATTCTAGAAGGTTTTTTGTCTCACCGATCTATGATCCGCAGAGTTTTCCTTCAGCCTAACCCCAAAGCCGGAATGGATTTTGTCATTAGAATCTTACGGGAATCCTAGTGTATTTGGAGTCTATGTAAAAGTAATTTGGAAATAATTCTAACTATTTGGTTAGGTTATTACAAATTTCTTGATCTGCTAGATTATATTTGTGTCGCAGAACTGGGTGGTCTATGAGGGTCTATGTCAAATGGGTTTTTCCTCTTGAGATGTAAAATTGTAAAAGTCATGATGTAAAGTGTCTTGAGAGTTAGAAAATGTTTATCCCTCATAAGTCCTAGGTCCTAGGTTAATATTTCCAAAAGCTAAGTTCGAGATCCAATAAAAAAATAATAAAAATAACTAAAAAATTAAAAAATAAAATTAAATAAAATTAAAAAAAATAAATTAAAAAAGATAAATAAAAATTTGAAAAATAAAATAAAATAATAATAACTCATGATTTTGAGAAAAAAAATGCAAAATTTTAGATTTTAATATATTATAATGCATTTAAAATTTCGACGAATAAGATTAAAAGAGATTTTAATCCTCATCGATGGTCGAGATTAGTTTGACATGGATCACTAGAACTAGCCGTTGGGAATTTTTCCTTTAAATAGGGAATTAGGGGTCATTTGAGATCAAATGGATCTGTGAGTCTTGTGATAAAGAAAGCTCTCTTGTAGTCATTTTTTTGTGCAATAAAGAAAGACTTTGGGATTGAAAATCTTACTGGTGTTACTCTTCTGGAAATGTTGTACGATGTTTTATTTTTCTGCATAATTTTATTTTCAACCATTGATAATAGCTTGATGAAGATTGATTTAGGCACAACTATCTTGTCTAATCTTTGGGGTTTGAATGATAGTTTAATTTCTAAATATAATGGCAGGTATTTCCATTTGATCTGAATTTCACTGTTGTTTTCTCCCTCTATGTTAATGGTTGATATAAGTTGTGCAGGATATCTTAAATTCTCAGTCTACCGAGTGTTAGGGGATGTTCTCAACTGAACCAGCCAACTCCCGGATTATGTTTTTTGAAAGAGCCCAGCCCGTTTTTTGATCCTGAGCTTATCATTTGAAAATTTTTTTATGAATGCATGAAGGGTTTTCTGAAGCATCTCACATTAAATTTAAAATTTTGAAAATATTCTATGGCATAATGGCAAATCTGGCTATTTAGAGCCATTAATTTGTAATTACTGTAATTATTTAGCTGATTTTTGTTAGGATTTTAGGTTTCTGCCTTGCACATTTTATTTCTGGGTGTTCAGTTTTTGTAGGTTGCACATATAGATTTTGAAAAATTTTCAGGGTTTTCCATCAGGCAATTTGAAGCAGGAAGGGTTTAAAATTTTAATTAAGTTTCTGGACTACGGGTTTGCTACTACGATTGCAGTTTCTCTGCTGCTCGGGGCTTCATTTTTATTGCAGGAAAAAATTTCGAAATTTTTTAAGCAGGCTAGGTAAGGCCCCTCATGTTGCTACAACACTTCCGTGGCTATCCTTTCTCTGCATACAACCCTTATTCCGCCATCTTTGCACATTGCTCTATTCGTTGGCCATTTCCACGCTGCCATTCCTCGTTCCAAACTCGCAAAAATCCATCGCTCCAGCTCTTTTTTGTTGTTTATCTCCACACAACAAGCTTCAACCTCAATCTTCGCTGCTCTGGACCTGCGCTCAACCTGCAGCCACGATTTTCTTCCACGCAGTCTCTTATCCACTGCACGCATTCCTTTCTCCTCACCCGTGTGAAAATCACCACCCTGCTGCCACACTTACGTTCCAGCTCTCACGCAGACTCCATATCCCTCTACCAACATCTGCTCCCCTTTAGCTCCACGCAGTCATTGCTGCTCCTCATCAACTTGTGTATTCCTACGTCCATTTTCCTCAACCCTTTCACGCTGCTCCAGATCTATCCTTCCACGCACACCCGCAAAAAATACATCAAATCCATGCAGCTTCAGTTCTCTCCTCCACATATTTGCGTTAGCAGAACCTACGTATTTCTATGCTTGCTACCCTATCGTCCCCTTGCTGCTGCTACTGCACTTCTCATCGCACCCCACTGCTCCCAGTCCTCAGATACCTGCGTACGGCCAAGAAACCCTCGCCATCGTCAATCTGCAACAGCAAAACAACAAACTCACATTTTGATTTTTTTATATGCCTCATTTCTTTGTTAGTTTTCATTCAATTTTTTCAGGTTAGCGTATTACTTTTTTTTATGTGTGAATATATAAAAGGTTTGAAAAAAAAAATGATTTTCATTTTTTTTTAAGATTAGATATTAACTTTAGTTCATTTTTTTTGGACTTTGATCTTAAGTTTAGTATAGAGTATTTTAGTTAACGTATGTTCTCTTCTTCTTCTTTTTTATAAAAGGTGATGGTAAATATATAAAAATAAAATAAAAAATTCGATTTCAAAGTTAGACCTTTTTTTTTATTTACTTTTGTTTAAGTTTAAGTTTTATTTATTTTCAGTTTGTTTTATTCTAAATTTTAAATCTTAGAAAACTATTTAAAAAATAAAGGTAAAAATTAAAAAATCAATAAAAGGTTTTAGTTTCATTTATAGCTTATTAAGGTTAAATTTGGATAAAATAAAAAAAATTTAAAAAATAAAAAGATTCCAAAAACATAAAAAAGGTAATCTCTAGGCTTTTTATAGTTTAGATTTTTTAAGTAGATTTAAGTTTTATTTATTTAGACTTTAGTTTTTGCTTAGTTTAGTTTTTTTTCATTTATAAAACTATATATATATATATATATATAATATAATATCATATATATATATAATATATGTTTAAAACAATAAAAAATGCTTCCTTCAATTTTTTTTGGGGATCTTGGTTTAGAATAGATTTTAGGCTTTATTCGATTATTTATTTAAAAACATAAAAAAAAAGTTCTTTTAGGATTTAGTTTTAATAATTTTTAAATTTTCATTTAGTTTTGTTTGCTTTAAAAAAAAAAAAAAAAAATTTGTCTTTTGTGGTATCTATGTTCCACTTCTCTATAGTTAAATGTGTTTAAATGTTTATTTGCAGATTAGCTATATGAAAGTATTAACTGGTCAGCATTTAAATTTTATGGTCATTTAAAGCATTTGATTTTTTTTAAGTTTAATTGCTGGATCATTTTTAAAGCATTGTGAGTTTATTGAATAGCTTGTATTCTTGGGATATTTGATGATAAATAATTGTTTACATGGTTCATATTTCTGCAACGTTTAATAAATAATCATTTAATCATTAATTCCATAAGGCACTGGTACATTAATTTCTAAAATCAATTAGCTGCTAGATTTCCTTGCTGTATCTCCTAACCCAACTAGTCCACAGTTGGTCTTCCTTTATCCCATAAGGTCTACCCCCCTTAGCCTCGGGAGACGGCTTAAACGGAAAGATCGGGGATTAGGGTGATAGCCCCCGGTCTAAGCGTTGCTGCAGTGTCCAGACAATCTGTGCGACAACATATTCTGGTGTCGTTGCCAGGGATAGAGTTTTTCTGTCCTTGGTTTATTCGACATTCATCTTCTCATTTCTCATCATTCTTTCATCTTTCTCATTTCTCATTTGAGTTGGCGGATTCAACATTTTTTGGCATCATTTGGGTTTCTTCATCACCTTATCTTTTGTCATATCAGCACCTACTCTTCAGTTCGTTTCTTGTTTGGGTGGCAACTCCATCTCTTTTCATTTATTTTTTTCCGAAACAAGAAGCCTCCCTCATATATGCTTGTTTGTTGCTTTTTGGATCCTAGAATTAGATTCATTGTTCAAGTGGCGACTTCACTTCTTTCATCTCTTGATTTTCTTGAGCAGAGATCTCTTTCTATCATCCATTTGGTCCCTCATTATTCATCATTGATTATTTATTTAAACCATGTCATTTTACTGATAATCTCCATGATATTCCGGAAGTGGCCATTTCTAAATTACCTTTGTTTTCGAGCAGTGTTTCAGTCGCTGTTAGAAGGCATTTATGGAGTTTTTATCGTATACCGTTCATGTATTGTAGACTTCCTCAATATAATCATGAAGATGTCAAAATGTGTCTATTTGTCCTTTCTTTAGAGGGTGATGCTTTGAATTGGTTTAATAATTGTCCTGAAGACTCTTTCACTTCTTTAGAAGACATTTTCAATGCTTTTAAAGATAGATATGGTTATCCAGATAGCTCGCCTTGTGCCCCTAAAATTGTGCAACAGAATGAAAGTAATCTTATAAAAGGTCCAACTGTCGATTCTTCATATCAGAATGTGCCATCCACCTGTACCATTGCAGATCAAATCCATGATGCTGGAAAAACAGGGACAGATTGTAAAAACAGTGTTGACAATGAAAAGGAAGATCAGAAGCAAATTATACAAGAACTAATGCGGCTGGTAAAAAATATGGAGATCAATCAAACTAATTACGCCAATGATGTGAGAACTTTATGCAGCCACTTGGAAAAACATAATAAGGAGATGGAGATCATGAAAATTAAACACTCTGATTACATAACCGACATACAAAATCAACATGCTAAGGAAATTGAGGCCATGAAAACTAATCATGACAGAGAAATTAGTTTTATGCAAAGCAAGTTATCAGGCTTAGAGGAAAATATGACGACCATGCAAGCAAATCATAAGAAAGAGATAAACTCTATGCAGCATTGCTTGATAACCATAAAGGAAAAGGACGATAAAGTAATAAAAGATATGGAAGCTAATCAAATATGTCTTCAAAATAAGTTATTGACCATGGAAGAAGACCATGCCAGGGAAATCAATGTTATAAAGGTTGAACACTCTAGTCAGATAGATGCCATTAAAATACAGGTTCAGAAATTTCAACAATGGTCAGAGGATGAAAGAAACCAGGGAACGTCAATAGATCAGGAGCCTCCTTATCTGTTGCAACAAGCTCCATCTTATTATGAGGTCCTTTGTTCCATTGAAAAGTGGATAATTGAAGGTAACCTAGATAAAAGGGAAATTAATAATAAGGTTGATGCCCACACAGTTAATCCACTAGTCATAGAAAATCAAGTTATAACTCATGGTACCTGTGAGATTGATCCATCATCCTTGACAGTGCAGATGCAGAATGAAGAAAGACATGTCACTCATATCTTACATACTTCATCTGAGAGCTTTAAAGCAGAAAGTTCCATGTCATCAGTGATACAGCCTGCCACAAGGAAAAAACGCAAGAGAAAGAAAATGAGAAGAAGATTTGATGCGTCAGACGGCTACGAGCAACTTGATTTCCTGATAGGAAAAGTCCTACCGTATGCAAATTGGACATGGCACATCCAATAAGCAGCCAACAGTTTTGCCTGAAACAGGGAAATGCTCAGTATACACTATATTAAACACATCTGATGCCATGGGGTATCCTCTGCATTTCTAACCCTACTCCTTGTTTTTTTCAGCATTTTCATTTATGTTTTAGGATTAGATTTACTTTTCATGTTACTAGATAGTTAATAAATGAAGAGCTTATATCTTTCCAGTGCTTAATGTTATATGATGATTTTTGGATGGATGCTACTTATGTTTTGTTGTGTGTTGCATGAATGCAGATTCTGTATTCTCACATTCCTGTAGCGCAACAACATGTCCCCAAGTAGAGCCAGATGTTGACCACTATGTGTCAACTACCCATAGCATTACACCCTCTTTTTTCTCAAAAGGGACAACGCTTGATCGATTTGTCCATGCTATTCGATAGTCATCATCGATCCGATCATGTTATGTTGTAAACCCAGTCTGCATGTGTAAATTGTAAATAATCTTAGCAAATCTGAGTCATGTATGTAAACTGCCTAGGCAAACATAATTTTCTAGTGATAATCTACATTCTAGAAGGTTTTTTGTCTCACTGATCTATGATCTGCAGAGTTTTCCTTCAGCCTAACCCCAAAGCCGGAATGGATTTTGTCATTAGAATCTTAGGGGAATCCTAGTGTATTTGGAGTCTATGTAAAAGTAATTTGGAAATAATTCTAACTATTTGGTTAGTTTATTACAAATTGCTTGATCTGCTAGATTATATTTGTGTCGCAGAATTGGGTGGTCTATGAGGGTCTATGTCAAATGGGTTTTCCCCCTTGAGATGTAAAATTTTAAAAGTCATGATGTAAAGTGTCTTGAGGGTTAGAAAATGTTTTATCCCCTCATAAGTCCTAGGTCCTAGGTAATTTTCCAAAGGCTAAGTTCGAAGATCCAGTAAAAAATTTAAAAAATTTAGAAATAACTAAAAAATAAAATAAAATAAATTTTTAAAAAATAATAAATAAAAATTGAAAAATAAAATAATAATAACTCAAAATTTGAGAAAAAAATGCAAATTTTAAATTTTAATATATTATAATGCATTTAAAATTTCGACGGATGAGATTAAAAGAGATTTTGATCCTCATCAACGGTCACAATTAGTTTGACATAGATCACTCGAATCAGTGGTTGTGAATTTTTCCTTTAAATAGGGTGTTAGGGGCCATTTGAGATCAACTGGATCTGTGAGTCTTGTGCTAAAGAAAGCTCTCTTGTAGTCATTTTTGTGCAATAAAGAAAGACTTTGGGGTTGAAAATTCTACTGGTGTTACTCTTCTAGAAATGTTGTAAAATGTTTTATTTTTCTGCATAATTTTATTTTCAGCCATTGATAATAGCTTGATGAAGATTGATTTAGGCACAAGTATCTTGTCTAATCTCTGGGGTTTGAATGATAGTTTAATTTCTGAATATAATGGCAGGTATCTCCATTTGATCTAAATTTCACTGTTGTTTTCTCCCTCTATGTTAATGGTTGATTTAAGTTGTGCAGGATATCTTTAATTTTCAGTCCACCGGGCGTTAGGGGAAGTTCTTGGCTGAACCAACCAACTCCCGGATTGCGTTTTCTGAAAGAGCCCAGCCAGTTTTTTGATCCCAGGTTTATCATTTATTAATTTTTTTTATGAAAGCATTAAGGGTTTTCTAAAGCATCTCACATTAAATTTAATATTCTAAAAATATTATGTGGCATAATGGAAAATCTGTCTATTTAGAGCCATTAATTTGTAGTTACTATAATTATTTAGCTGATTTTTGTTAGGGTTTTAGGTTTCTGCCTTGCACATTTCATTTTTAGGTGTTTGGTTTTTGCAGGTTGCATGTACAGATTTTGAAAAATTTTCAGGGTTTTCCATCAGGCAATCTGAAGCAGGAAGGGTTTAAAATTTTAATTAAGTTCCTAGACTACGGGTTTGCTACGACGGTTTCAGTTTCTCTGCTGCTTGGGGCTTCATTTTTATTGCAGGAAAAATTTCCGAATTTTTTAAGCAGGCTGGGTAAGGCTCCTCACATTACTACAACACTCTCGTGGCTATCCTTTCTCTGCGTACAACCCTTATTCCGCCATCTTTGCACATTGCTCTATTCGCTGGCCATTTCCACGCTACCATTCCTCATTCCAAACTCGCAAAAATCCATCGTTCCAGCTCTTTTTTGCTGTTTATCTCCACGCAACAAGCTTCAACCTCAAACTTCGCTGCTATGGACCTGCGCTCAACCTGCAGCCATGATTTTCTTCCACGTAGTCTCTTATCCACTGCACGCATTCCTTTCTCCTCACCCGCGTGAAAATCACCATCCTGCTTCCACACTTACGTCCCAACTCTCACACAGACTCCATATCCCTCAACCAGCACTGCTCCCCTCCAGCTCCACGTAGTCATTGTTGCTCCTCATCAACCTGCGGATTCCTGCATCCATTTTCCTCAACCCTTTCACGCTGCTCCAGATCTGCCCTTCCACGCACACCTGCAAAAAATACATCAAATCCACGCAGCTTCAGTTCTCTCCTCCACATATTTGCGTTAGCAGAACCTACGTATTTCTATGCTTGCTACCCTATCGTCCCCTTGTTGTTGCTATACTGCACTTCGCATCGCACCCCGCTGCTCCCAGTCCTCAGCCACCTGCGTACGGCCAAGAAACCCTCGCCGCCCTCAATCTGCAACAGCAAAACAACCTCACATTTTGATTTTTTTATATGCCTCATTTATTTGTTAGATTTCATTCGATTTTTCAGGTTAGCGTATTATTTTTTTTATATGTGAATATATAAAAGGTTTGAAAATAAAAACAATCAATTTTCATTTTCTTTTAAGATTAGATATTAACTTTAGTTCATTTTTTTTGGACTTTGATCTTAAGTTTAGTACAGAGTATTTTAGTTAACGTATGTTCTCTTTTTTTAAGAAGTAGAATATATAAAAATAAATAAAAATTCGATTTTAGAGTTAAAAACTTTTATTTACTTTTGCTTAAGTTTTAGTTTATTTATTTTATTTGTTATTTAAATTAAAATTTAGAACTATAAAAATTATAAAAGGTTTTATTTCATGTTAGACTTATTCAGCTTAAATTTGATAAAAAAAATATAAAAAAACAAAAAATCCCAAACATAAAAAAGTAACCCTAGGCTTTTATAGTTTTAAAATTTTTATTTAAACTAAAGTTTTATTTATTTAGACATTAGTTTGCTTAGTTTAGTTTTGTTCCAATTTAAAAAATATATATAGTTTGGTTTCATTTATATTAAATATTCTATATCTTATATATATATAATATATATATATAATATATATATATAACAAACAAACAAAAAAATCATAGATGGTTTAAAAATAAAAAGGTTCCTTTTCGGTTTTTTTAGATCTTAGTTTATAATAGATCTTAGCTTTATTTTGATTTTTTAATTTTAGAATTTAAAAAATAAAAAAGTTCTTTTAGGATTTAGTTTTAATAATTTTAAATTTTATTTTGTTTTGTTTTATTTAAATATATATATATATATAGACAAATAAAAAAATTTGTCTTTTGTGGTATCTATGTTCCACTTTTCTATAGTTAAATGTGCTTAAATGTTTATATGCAGATTAGCTATATGAAAGTGTTAACTGGTCAAAATTTAAATTTTATGGTCATTTAAAGCATTTGATTTTTTTGAAGTTTAATTGTTGGATCATTTTTAAAGCATTGTGAGTTTATTGAATAGCTTGTATTGCTTGGGATATTTGATGATAAATGATTGTTTTACATGGTTCATATTTCTGCAACGTTTAATAAATAATCATTTAATCATTAACTCCATAAGGCACTGGTACATTAATTTCTAAAATCAATGAGGTGCTAGATTGCCTTGCTGTGTCTCCCAACCCAACCGGTCCACAGTTGGTCTTCCTTTATCCCATAGGGTCTACCCCCTTAGCTTCGGAAGACGGCTTAAACGGAAAGATAAGGGATCAGGGTGACAGCCCTTGGTCTGAGTGTTGCCGCGCTATCCAGACAATCTGTGTGACAACATTTTTTGGTGCCGGTTCCGAGGATAGAGTTTTTTTTGTCCTTGGTTTATTCGACATTCATCTTCTCATTTCTCATCATTCTTTCATCTTTCTCATTTCTCATTTGAGCTGGCAAATTCAACATTTTTTGGCATCATTTGGGATTTTTCATCACCTTATCTTTTGTCATATCAGCACCTACTCTTCAGTTCATTTCTTGTTTGGGTGGCGACTCCATTTCTTCTCATTTATTTTTTCCCGGACAAGAAGCCTCCCTCATATCTGCTTGTTTGTTGCTTTTTGGATCCTAGAATTAGATTCATTGTTCAAGTGGCGACTTCACTTCTTTCATCTCTTGATTTTCTTGAGCAAAGATCTCTTTTTATCATCCATTTGGTCCCTCGTTATTCATCTTGGATTATTCGTTTAAACCATGTCATTTTACTGATGATCTCCATGATATTCCAAAAGTGGCCATTTCTAAATTACCTTGATTTTCGAGTGGTGATTCAGTCACTGTTAGAAGGCATTTATGGAGTTTTTATTGTATAGCGTTCATGTATTGTAGACTTCCTCAGTATGATCATGAAGATGTCAAAATGCGTCTATTTGTCCTTTCTTTAGAGGGTGATGCTTTGAACTGGTTTAATAATTGTCCTGAAGACTCTTTCACTTCTTTAGAAGACATTTTCAATACTTTTAAAGATAGATATGGTTATGCAGATAGCTCGCCTTGTGCCCCTAAAATTGTGCAACAGAATGAAAGTAATCTTATAAAAGGTCCAACTGTCGATTCTTCATATCAGAATGTGCCATCCACCTATACCATTGCAGATCAAATCCATGATACTGGAAAAGCAGGGACAAATTGTAAAAACAGTGTTGACAATGAAAAGGAAGATCAGAAGCAAATTATACAAGAACTAATGCGACTGGTAAAAAATATGGAGATCAATCAAACTAATTACGCCAATGATGTGAGAACTTTATGCACCCACCTAGAAAAACGTAATAAGGAGATGGAGATCATGAAAATCAAACATTCTGATTACATAACCGACATGCAAAATCAACATGCTAAGGAAATTGAGGCCATGAAAACCAATCATGACATAGAAATTAGTTTTATGCAAAGCAAGTTATTAGGCTTAGAGGAAAATATGACGACCATGCAAGCAAATCATAAGAAAGAGATAAACTATATGCAACATTGCCTGATGACCATAAAGGAAAAGGATGATAAAGTAATAAAAGATATGGAAGCTAATCAGATATGTCTTCAAAATAAGTTATTGACCATGGAAGAAGACCATGCCAGGGAAATCAATGCTATAAAAGTTGAACACTCTAGTCAGATAAATGCCATTAAAATACAGGTTCAGAAATTTCAACAATGGTCAAAGGATGAAAGAAACCAGTGAACGTCAATAGATCAAGAGCCTCCTTATCTATTGCAACAAGCTCCATCTTATTATGAGGCCCTTTGTTCCATTGAAAAGTGGATAATTGAAGGTGACGTGGATAAAAGGGAAATTAATAATAAGGTTGATGCCCACACGGTTAATCCACCAGTCATAGAAATCAAGTTATAACTCATGGCACCTGTGAGATTGATCCATCATTCTTGACAGCGCAGATGCAAAATGAAGAAAGACATGTCACGCATATCTTACATACTTCATCTGAGAGCTTTGAAGTAGAAAGTTCCACGTCATCAGTGATATAGCCTGCCACAAGGAAAAAACGCAAGAAAAAGAAAATGAGAAGAAGATTTCATGCATCAGATGGCCGCGAGCAACTTGATTTCCGGATAGGAAAAAGTTCTACCGTATGCAAAATTGGACATGGCACATCTGATAAGCAGCCGACAGATTTCCCTGAAAGCATTCAATTTCTCAGTATACACTATATTGAACACATTTGATGCCATGGGGCATCCTCTGTATTTCTAACCCTACTCATTTTTTTCAGCATTTTCATTTCTGTTTTAGGATTAGATTTACTTTTCATGTTACTAGATAGTTAATAAATGAAGAGCTTATATCTTTCATGTGCTTAATGTTATATGATGATTTTTGGATGGACGCTACTTATGTTTTGTTGTGTGTTGAATGGATGCAGATTCTGGATTCTCACATTCCTATAGTGCAGCAACGTGTCCCCAAGTAGAGCCAGATGTTTACCGCTACATGTCAACTACCCATAGCAGTACACCCCCTTTTTTCTCAAAAGGGATAGCGCTTGATCGATGTGTCCGTGCCATTCGATAATCATCGTTGACCAGATCATGGTATGTTGTAAACCTAGTCTACATGTGTAAATTGTAAATAATCTTAGCAAATCTGAGTCATGTATGTAAACTGCCTAGGCAAACCTAATTTTCTAGTGATAATCTACATTCCGGAAGGTTTTTTGTCTCATCGATCTATGATCCGCAGAGTTTTCCTCCAGCCTAACCCCAAAGCTGGAATGGATTTTGTCATTAGAATCTTAGGGGAATCCTAGTGTATTTGGAGTCTATGCAAGAATAATTTGGAAATAATTCTAACTATTTGGTTAGATTATTACAAATTGCTTGATCTGCTAGATTATATTTGTGTCGCAGAACTGGGTGGTCTATGAGAGTCTATGTCAAATGGGTTTTTCCCCTTGAGATGTAAAATTGAAAAAGTCATGATGTAAAGTGTTTTGAGGGTTAGAAAATGCTTTATCCCCTAATAAGTCCTAGGTTTTAAGTAATTTTTCCAAAGACTAAGTTCGAGGATCCAATAAAAATTTAAAAAAAATAAAAAAATAACTAAAATAAATAAATTAATTAGTTAATTAAAAAAATAAATTAAAAAAGATAAATAAAATTTGAAAATAAAATAATAATAAATAACTCATGATTTTGAGAAAATAAATGCAAAATTTTAAATTTTAGTATATTATAATGCATTTAAAATTTCGACGGATGAGATTAAAAGAGATTTTGATCCTCATCGACAGTCGAAATTAGTTTGACATGGATCACTCGAACTAGCTGTTGAGAATTTTTCCTTTAAATAGGGTCAGTGGTCATTTGAAATCAATTGGATCTGTGAGTCTTATGCTAAAGAAAGCTCTCTTGTAGTCATTTTTTGTGCAATAAAGAAAGACTTTGGGGTTGAAAATCTTGCTGGTGTTACTCTTCTGGAAATGTTGTAAGATGTTTTATTTTTCTGTATAATTTTATTTTTAGTCATTGATAATAGCTTGATGAAGATTGATTTAGGCACAAGTATCTTGTCTAATCTCTGGGGTTTGAATGATAGTTTAATTTCTGAATATAATGGCAGGTATCTCCATTTGATTTGAACTTCAATGTTTTTTTCTCCTTCTATGTTAATGGTTGATTTAAGCTGTGCAGCATATCTTTAATTTTCAATCCACCGGGGGTTAGAGGAAGTTATCGACTGAACCAGCCAACTCTTGGATTGCGTTTTTTGAAAGAGCCCAACCAGTTTTTTAATCACGAGCTTATCATTTGAATTTTTTTTTATGAATGCATGAAGGGTTTCCTAAAGCATCTCACATTAAATTTAAAATTCTGAAAATATTCTGTGGCATAATGGCAAATCTGGCTATTTAGAGCCATTAATTTGTAATTACTGTAATTATTTAGCTGATTTTTGTTAGGGTTTTAGGTTTCTGCCTTGCACATTTTATTTCTAGGTGTTCGATTTTTGCAAGTTGCACGTACAGATTTTGAAAAATTTTCAAGGTTTTCCATTAGGCAATCTGAAGCAGGAAGGGTTTAAAATTTTAATTAAGTTTCTGGACTACGGGTTTGCTACTACGATTTGAGTTTCTCTACTGCTCGAGGCTTCATTTTTATTGCAAGAAAAATTTTCGAAATTTTTTAAGCAGGCTGGGTAAAGCTCCTCACGTTGCTACAACACTCTCGTGGCTATCCTTTCTCTGCGTACAACCCTTATTCCACCATCTTTGCACATTGCTCTATTCGCTGGCCATTTCCACACTGCCATTCCTCGTTCCAAACTCACAAAAATCCATCGCTCCAACTCTTTTTTGTTTATCTCCACGCAGCAAGCTTCAACCTCAATCTTCAATGCTCTAGACCTGCGCTCAACCTGCAACCACGATTTTCTTCCAAGTAGTCTCTTATCCACTGCACACATTCCTTTCTCCTCACCCGCGTGAAAATCACCACCCCGCTACCACACTTATGTTCCAGCTCTCACGCAGACTCCATATCCCTCAGCCAGCATCTGCTCCCCTCCAACTCCACGCAGTCATTGCTGCTCCTCATCAACCTGTGGATTCCTACGTCCGTTTTCCTCAACCCTTTCACGCTGCTCTAGATCTGCCCTTCCATGCACACCTGCAAAAAATACATCAAATCCACGCAGTATTAGTTCTCTCCTCCACATATTTGTGTTACTAGAACCTGTGTATTTCTATGCTTGCTACCCTTGATCGTCCCCTTGCTACTGCTATCTTGCACTTCTCATTGCACCCCGCTGCTCCTAGTCCTCAGCCACCTGCGTACGGCCAAGAAACCCTCGTCGCCGTCAATCTGCAACAGCAAAACAAAAAACTCACATTTTGATTTTTTTTATATGCCTCATTTCTTTGTTAGTTTTCATTCGATTTTTTCAGGTTAGCGTATTATTTTTTTTATGTGTGAATATATCAAAGTTTTGAAAATGAAAAAAAAAAAATCGATTTTCATTTTTTTTTAAGATTAGATATTAGCTTTAGTTCATTTTTTTTGGACTTTGATCTTAAGTTTAGTATAGAGTATTTTAGTTAAAGTATGTTCCTTTTTTTTTTATGAAGTATGTAAATATATAAAAATAAATAAAAAATTCGATTTTCAAAGACTTTTTTTATTTACTTTTGCTTAAGTTTTAGTTTTATTTCTTTTCAGTTTTGTTTTATTTAAATTTTAAATTTAGAACTATAAAAAATCATAAAAGGTTTTAGTTTCATTTTAGACTTATTTAAGTTTAAATTTGATTAAAAAAATATTAAAAAATAAAAAATTCCCAAAAACATAAAAAAAAAATAATCCTTAGGCTTTTTATAGATTAGATTTTTTTATTTAGATTTAAGTTTTATTTATTTAGACTTTAGTTTTTGCTTAGTTTAGTTTTGTTTCATTTAATAATATATATATATATATATATATATATATTATATATATATAAAATAAAATAAAAAGGTTTCCTTTTCATTTCTTTTGGGATCTTGGTTTAGAATAGATTTTAGCTTTATTCTGATTTTTAACTTTAAAAAATAAAAAAAGTTCTTTTAGGATTTAGTTTTAATAATTTTAAATTTCATTTTGTTTTGTTTTGTTTTGTTTTATTAAAAAATAAAAATAAAAATAAAAAAATTGTCTTTTGTGGTATCTATGTTCCACTTCTATAGTTAAATGCGCTTAAATGTTTATTTGCAGATTAGCTATATGAAAGTGTTAACTGGTCAACATTTAAATTTTATGGTCATTTAAAGCATTTGATTTTTTTGAAGTTTAATTGTTGTATCATTTTTAAAGCATTGTGAGTTTATTGAATAGCTTGTATTGCTTGGGATATTTGACGATAAATGTTTGTTTTACATGGTTCATATTTCTGCAACGTTTAATAAATAATCATTTAATCATTAACTCCATAAGGCACTAGTACATTAATTTCTAAAATCAATCAAGTGCTAGATTGCCTTGCTGTGTCTCCCAACCCAACTGGTCCATAGTTGGTCTTCCTTTATCCCATAGGGTCTACCCCCCTTAGCCTCGGGAGACTGCTTAAACAGAGAGATCAGGGATCAGGGTGACAGCCCCTGGTTTGAGTATTGCCGCGCTGTCCAAACAATCTGTGCAACAACAGCAAGGAAATTTTGATTTTAGATCCTCGAGTGTTGGGGGAAGTTTTCAGTTGGACCAGCGAACTCCCGATCTGTATTTTCTGAAGAGGCCAGCTAAATTATGTCTAAGCTTATCATAAGATTTCGTTGGTGATACACAGAGGGTTTCAAGTTAGCACGTCCTTTTAAAATTTAAAAAAACTAATTTTTGTGGAAAATTTGATAGGTTTGGCTATTAAGATCCTTATATTATCAGATCTGGGAGCGGAGTTGGACTCATACTTCTCAGATATGATAAATCTGTAAATTATTTTTATAGATCTGTAAATTATTTATATAGATCTGTTATTTACTTCTGTAGATCTAAAATTTTATAACATAATTTTGAATTTTAACACATGGGTTTTTGGGATTTTCTCTATTTTTGTACATATTGGGTATTGGGTTTTTTTCTTTTCACTTGTGAAGAATAGATTTGAGAAATCATCCAAGGAAATCTTCAGATCTGACCCAGATCTAGACCTTGGGGGGCAAGATCTGAGCTCAAAGATTGTTTGTAGGAATATATCTGAGAAATCATCCAAGGAAATTTTCAGATCTGAGATTTTTTCAAGGAGATCTGGGGGTTTTGAGACAAATCTAGGCCCCGAAGGGCAAGAGCTTGTCCCAAATATTTTTGCAGGGCCAGCCATTAAAGATTTTGCACCAAATTTGAAGATTTGAAACAAGATAATTTTTTCAAAAAAATAGTTTCAAGTTTTGGAGCTCCTAAGCCCAAATCTGTCTTCTCCTAGCCCAACTCTAGCCCTATTAGGCCTAATGCTAGCCTACATTGGCCCTAGATTCCCCTTGCTTCATTTCTAATTTGAATATTTAATTTTCTGAAACTGATCATTGGTGTTTTTTTGCAGAAAAATTGGTAAAAAATTGTGTTTCAGGTTGTGGAATTCTTTTTTTGCAACTTGGGCAAGTGATCTTCAAGGCCTAGGGCCTAAGGGTTTGATCTCTAAACCCTCTTTTTCCTCACTGTTTTCTACCGCATTCATATACCTTTCTAATGGTGGCAAAATTTCATGTAGGTTACCCAAAACTCAATTCCTAAGTTGTTTAATACATTAAGGAATTACTTTCTTGAGTTGGGAATCCATCATTAAGCCTATTTCATACTTTAATTGCTGACAGTAATAAGTATATCAGATCTGATATAATTTTGGAAATCACATCATATTAGGCTGAAATATTTTGATAATTCATGTGGACAAGTTTGGAAAATTTTTGGTATAAAGATAGCATTGATAGCTCACTGTTTTCATTGTCATAACATTTGTTTGTTGTTGTCCTAAACAATTCACCGTTGTCTTAAAAAACAATTTTCTGAAAGTTAAGAGTTTTAATATCGTTGTGGAAGTAACTGTCATAAGAATCCAAAAGGGTGATCTTCTTGATTGCAGCAAGCATTTCCCTATTGTCATAAAGTCTTTCTTGCTGCTCTTTTTTATCACTGAAACATATTAGCTGCCATAGATCAAATTCTGAAATTTCAAGCGATTTAAGTTCATAACACAATTCAGAATTTGTTTGACATGTTTGGCTTAGTTTGGCATTTTAATTTTACTATTGTCATTAGAGAATTTGTTGATGTCCTAAATCTAATCTTTGAAAATAAGTGCTTTTGGATGACTGTTTGCATAAGTTCAGGTCAACAAATTTTTGGTATAATTATTGGCAATAAAATCCAAGTTTAAACACCTATTTTTTGAGTTTTTGAATCAGATACACACAAGTTCATTGCCTAAAGGAAATTCATTTCACACACTTGGAACAGATAAGTCTAATATTTTAAATTGCCCAAAGGTTTTCTTGTTTGGTGAATGGTAAATATTTTGAAATCTAAGCTAAGTATCATTGGAAAGGCTTGCATTCGATTTGGATCTAATAGAAAACTTGGGCTATTTGAATATCTCTGATGTAGTTTGGTATTTTCAAGTAATTGTCATTGAAGAATAAATTGGATAAATGCTCTAATTCTCTCTCTTGACATTAATATCATTATTGTCTTGTGGTTATTATAATTTTTGGCGTATTAGTGAACTTTCTTTAAGAGCATATATCTTGTTTATCTTATTGGCACTTTGTCTTGTATAGGATTGTCTCTTCATTTCATTAAGTACTCTTGTCATAAAGTTAATCAATACTAAGTACTTGAGTCTTAAACGATCTTACCTCAAGACTACTCACTTATCACTTTGCTAATCGCATCTTGCATCATAATAACATTTTCCTTAGTAGCAATTTTCCATCATGTACTTGGTCCTAAATTTCTTACTAATATAGTTGACTCCACAAGGCACTGGTATCAATTGTATAAATCGAATCATTTAAGTCTTGCTAGATCTAAACAAATATTTTGTCGATCAACTGTCTCCCAGACTGGTTAGTTCCCAACTAGTCCTCCTTCATTCCATTTCCATAGGGTCACCCCCTTTAGTTTGTTGTAGGGAGACAATTTAAACAGAGAGATTGGGGATCAGGGTGACAATCCCCGATCTGAGCCGTTGTCGCAGTGCCTGGACATTCTGTGCGACAACATAACCCATGCAGCACACTATATGTTACAGGGTGGCACGATAGTGGGCAATGGTATGCAGGACTACACAGAGTTATGTCATGGGGTCCATTGTTATGTAGAGGGATGTAGTTTGATGTATACAAACCCAATGTTAGGCCATAACATCCAGTGGCGTGCGGGGCCATGGAGCTAGGAGCAGGGGCTTGCAGAGGAGCATGGAGATGCAGGGTGGTGTGTTGTAATATGTTGGATTGTGCTACGGAGTGGGAGTGCCTCACGTCGCATTGTGTACATGAAGGGAGTGACAGGTATAGTGACACAGGAAGGACACAGACCAATAAAGGATGGCATATCCGTAGCAGAGGGTATCTAGCGGTGTACATGGGTAGGCCACGGTGTACAGTGGCATGTCCAGGAGTACTAGGATGATTAGTGGTATGCAAGGGTGTATAGTGCCACACAACGAGGTTTTGGAGTGTTGCCTCCAGGGAGACCCTTGGACGGAAACAACAAGCATACCTTTGGGCGTAGTTCGCCCAGGATCGACGGGGAAACAGATGAGCGATACTTGATGGTATCCGCGGGGACTCACATGCCTGGCCCTCTTCTACATTCCGCACAGGCGTAGTCGATTTTGTTGTTGAATTTTAGCACTCTGGGCATGACAAGTAGCTCACCGGAGATATTTGGGTGACACTCAGCACATTAGGGGGGAGACTTTTCAGAAGTGGCATTAGGTTGTTGCATCAGTTGACAACCACAAATTGGGGGATGAGGTGATCATCTGCAGGGGTGGCATATCGTTCATCACCGAGCCTACGTCTAGGGAACTAATCATGAGGGAGACGTGTCACTCCTCTTAGGGCATGTCAGGACCATGCATGAGCAGAGAATACCGCGTACAACTGAGGCAGTTTCCTAGTATGTGTCTAGGCTCCAGACCTTATATTGGCACATTATCGAGAGGGCGGATGGAAAACCCAGGGGAGATGGTTGGCAGGGACAGGAGGGTAACACATACCCTGAGTCGATTATGAATATCGGATACCCTTGTTTTGTTTGCATTCAAGGGGTACCTCTTTGGCACACATGGCTTCTAGCGATCATCGGTACTACATAGTGGCAGGCACCGGGCAGATTAGCATGCATTAGATTAGCCCACGATATATGGAGCCTATATAGTGATCACATGCAGGGACTAGAGACGAGGGCCAGAGGGATTCCAATGGTTGACGAGGCTATGCTGCAGCAGGTCTGGCTATGGGATACATGGATTCAGTCGATCGATAGATCACTCATGATGAGCAGAGTCGTGGCAGAGAGTGATATAGTTCACTCTTGGGATGACACATGGGGGTTCATAGCGAGTTTAATCATATGGGGAGGCAAACATTCTCTGTTGTTGCATAGGTGCAGAGTTAGATTTGGATGGGTAGGCATTGAAGACATGGAGTTTCCCAGGCAAGATGTGTCTCATCTCTTTCAGTGTTCCACCATCGAGTTCAAGGAGAGGAAGATACTGACTGTGCACGATGGGGAGTATGTGTTAAAATTGGCAACTAGGGCCAAACTCCATGTGGGTCATCTTATTAATGGCAACTGATATTTTTCTTGGATCCCTCTCATCGAGAGGTGTAGGATTGATCTAAAGATCATCTGATTTCGATAAGTATTCATGGATATGAATTTATTTGTGTTATGGGCAATTCATCAAGGTCGGCCAACAACCAGATATACCCCACTTGTGCTCACCATTTTAGTATAAATAAAAGAGGACTTCAAGTCATTTGATATCATCTCTTGTGATCTCACTCTCCACTTTTTTGGGTTTTTAGTGGAAGAGGAGGTCTAGAGGAGATGCCTTCTACGCAGCCGTAAAGAAGGATCATCTAGGAGAGCACTAGTCGCAGACTTGTAGGAGATCTGGGCACAAATCTAAGAGGCCCTAATCCGCAACTAGAAGAGCCCTAATCCGCAGCCAAAGAGAGCCCTAATCCGCAGCTAAAGTGAGTCCTAATCCGCAGCTAAAGGGAGTCTTAATCCGCAGCTAAAGGGAGCCCTAATCTGTAGCAAAGGGAAGGCCCTAACCAGCAACTAGAGGAGGCCCTACGCTGCCCTACCTAAGGGTGATATGGATATAACCTAGCCGCAGCAACCTAGAGTCTGGACAGCGTGGGAAAATAGGGATCCGAAGTCTACTATAGCAGACCGAGTGGCTAAGGTAAGTGCAGATAGTCTTAGGGCTGGAACAGCTATATAATCAGGATCCGAGTTTGTTGTGAAGAGGGTCGAGAAGGTTGACTGTTAGGCCGAGTTCCTAAGGGTCAAACACGTTGTTGTTTGGAACTTAATTTGGCACATTTTCGGAGGTTTGTTGATACAACAATCTGTTGTGCTAGGCCGCAGGCCATCACACACAACTAGAGGCTATGTGAGGGTTGTCGAGGGTGGACAGCACCCTAAGCAAGCAGCGTGGGTGAGGAGGAGACCTATGAGGGTATGTCGCAGTCCTTAAAGGGTTAGTTTGTTGACTATGGGATGAAACTAGGAATGCTGCAAGTGCCCTAACCAGGTGTGCAGCAAACAGCTGTGCAAACAAATGACAACATGGCCTAATTGGACTATTTGGGCATGTTGGTGTCGCTGGACATATTATGGGACAACAACTAGTACAGCATAGTGCTATCAGCATACAGTGATGGGTAGCAATGTAGCATAAAGTAAAAAGGGTGCAGCATGATGTGATGCATAGTACAACACTATGTATGATGCAGCTACATGATTGGATGTAGTGATGATGAGTGCAACATAGAGTGCAGATCCGTGATGAGAACAACCCAATGATTGGAGAAGCACAGTGACAAGAGCAATAGCATGAAGTGCATAGCTGTTAAGATATGGTATGTTCTATGCTTATAACAGTTCACTTCTTTTTCTTATTATATTCCACGAATTAACAATCACATGTACATAAAGTAAAGTGCAGATAGAACATTAAACGATCGACAAAAAACAAGCCAAGACAAGAGACACAAGATGTGGCAACTAGCCAAGGAAAAACCCCACAATGTGTGGGGAAACCCTTTGATCAAATCTTCTTTTATCTTCAATAATTTAGCAGAGAGAAATAGTACAATAAATCTGATTTATATCAGCAGTAGCAAACCCTAGATCAGCAACATCAGCATGAGCGGCTTCATCATCAGATTAGGGCAGACGATATCTCACAAACCGACCGTCAGATCGGCATGATTCCACCACCAGAAGTTGCGGCTTCTAGAGGAGGTTCAGATGAATCTACAGTGCAGTTTAGATGAGGAGATATTCTAGTCCACGCAGGTCAAACTTTACTTCTGTAGTTGCAGCTTCAGTTTCAACAACTTCTGTCAAACTAGGGCAAGTCGATATCTTGCAAACCGTCCGTTGGATTGACTTGATTCCACCACCAAAAGTTGCAGCTTTCAGAGGAGGTTCAAATGAACCTACAGTGCAGTTCAAATGAGGAGATCTTTTAGTCCACACAGTTCAAACTTTACTTCTGCAGTTGCAGCTTCAGGTTCAACAACTTCCAGCTTCACATGTGAGAGAGAGACCCTTTTCTGCGCAGTGGAGAAGAGACTCTTTTATGCGCAGTAGAGAGAGAGAGAGAGAGATGTGATGAGATGAGTGAGTCCAAATGAGGAAGAGTCTTATATTTATACACAATGTTGGTGTTTGAATAGATGCGATTGTTGGGCTTCTGAGCCTACATGAGTTGTAGGTCGACTTGATAATAATTCCATAATCAAAATAAATTCATATCTTCATGAATACTTATCGGAATCGAATGATCTTTATATCAATCCTACACCTCTCGACGAGAGGAATCTAATAAAAATATTATCAGCCATGAATAAGATGACCCACTGGTCTGTACTGTTCTGCTCTACTCTTGCATTGTTTTGTTCTGCTCTGCTTTTGTCCGAATTATGAAGAAGAAGAAATGATCGAGGATGTATCATATTGACTCAAAGTCAGTCTCAAAGTATGTACCACTGGTCGCAGACCAGTCTCAACCAACCCAAAGTCAGCGTCATCGTGAGTACAACTCCACTGGTCCCAGACCAGTATCATCCTCCACTGACTCAAAGTCAGTCTCAGAGTGCATACCACTAATCCCAGACCAGTCTCAACCAACCTGAAGTCAACTTCATAGTAAGTACCACTCTTACCACTGGTCCCAGACTAGTATCACAGTCTTAGAGAGTGTACCACTGGTCCCAGACCAGTCTCAACCGACCCGAAGTCAGCGTCATAGTATGTACCACTCTCACTGGTCCCAGACCAGTATCCCAGTCTCAGAGAGTGTACCACTGGTCCCAGCCCAGTCTCAACCAACCCAAAATTAGCGTCATAGTATGTACCACTCTCACTGGTCCTAGACCAGTACTGCACTGACACAAAGTCAGTCTCAGCGTATGTACCACTGGTCCCAGACCATTATCACTGATCCCAGATCAATGGAGGCCATCCTAGCGTAGGGATTACAGTAGATACAACGATGCGTCCATCGGCACTACTATGGTCCCTAACTTCATTTCCCTACTCATTGATCAAATGAGAGGTACTTCCCATGAGTCCCAGACTGCATGGGTAGAATGCCTCGACAGGAGAACTAATCAATCCTGCTACAATTGCGATGGAGAACACATCAATCCTGCTACAATCGCTAGGGAGAACACATCAATCCTAGCCTCACAGGGGAACACATCAATCCAGGCCTCACAGGAGAACACATCAATCCTACCACAATCGCCATGGAGAACACATCAATCCAGGCCTCACAGGAGAACACATCATCCTGCTACACAGAAGAGCAAATCATCCTGTTCCACAAGAAAGCGAATCATCTTGTCCCACAAGACAGCGAATCATCTTGTTCCAGTGCGCACCACCAAGGGAGGGTGAGTCACCCTGTGGTCGTATGTTGCTCCAATAAGAACCGCAAGTCCTCAGAGCTCCCAGAGCTCAATGTATGCAACATGCAGGACCCTTGTACAAGGGTTTCTTGATGACTCCAAGTCGTTTGGGAAAATCACAGATTAAATCTTTCCTCTGGGCTTTGACAAGGTGTATCGACCTGTACATCATCTTAATGCGATGGAGCCTCCTTACTCATCGACTTACCATATCCCAGATGATGTCTATCTACTAGAGCAATCGACGAATACGAAATTCCTCAGTAATCAAATCCCACCTCTGGTTGTTACAGAGAATCACAGTCGTATGTGTTCAAACAGCTCATTGAAGAGCTTTCCCAACCAGGCAGCTTCATACGAGATCATACTCGTAGATATGTATCTGGTCTCGGCGATGCTTATGGCAACCAAATTCTACTTCCTGCTCAACCATTATATCGAAGCAGAATCCAAAGAGAAACAACACTAAAAGTGCTCCAGTGATCCTCCACACTACTTGCCTAATCAGCATTCGAATAATCATATAGTTTCATATTTCCGGTAGTGTATCTCAATATATGAGAGCTTGTGTCCTGAAGACATCTCAGAAGATTCTTGGCACCAATCTAGTGAAGCTCAACCAAATATGAGCTCACAATGCTAACTGCAAAACATATGTTCGAACGGAGGTTCACCAAGAACATCAACGCGAATGAGTTTTTCTTGAAACTCAAAGGCATTTCCCAAATCTGGTCCGACATCACTACCATATAACTTCTGAAAGTTAAGATCCTCGAGGTAGTCACAACCTTGTAGTCCATCATACCAAATCTTTTCAGAATCTTCACCACATATTTTCCTTGAGATAGGAAAATTTCCCTTGGCCTCTGCCACACTTCAAGTCCTTGGTTCTTCATTTCAAATTCAGAAGCCAACTCCCTTTTACATTTGTGAATGAGAGGGTATGCACCTGTTAGAAAGAGGTCATCCACGTACAACACCAGTCTGAGAGGTTTGTCATCTTCAACCTTAAAGTAAAGGTTAGGATCGACTTCACTCCTAGTGAATCCCATCTTCATCAAGTAGCTATCGATCCTCTCATACCATGCTCGGGGTGCTTGCTTTAGCCCATAGAGAGCCTTTTTCAACCTGCATACATGATATTTTCAATCATAAATCTCAAATCCTTCAAGTTGCTCCACATAGACCTCTTCTTTGATCGAACCGTGCAAGAACGCGGTCTATCCATCTGATGTAGGTTCCATCCTTGTGAAGCCACAAGGGCTATGATCAAGCGGATGGTCATATATCTGGCAACAGGTGCAAATATCATAGTCTATACCTTCCTTCTAGGAGAAACCACGAGCAACAAAA
>APFE031341280.1:39154-81260 GCA_000404065.3 Pinus taeda
GGTATTACCGACACTTGATCCGTGGCTTGACACCCGATTGGTCCATGAATTCTATTTACAGCGCATGGAGGGTCATTTGTAGGTTAACCGTGCATGAGAGAAGCTTATGTAAATTTTTTCATTCTTTATTAATAAATTGCCTGTAGTAGCCACGTTGGCGCAGGCCGTGGACTGTTTCCCTCTCTGAGGGTTTTAACCACGTCAAAATACTGGTGTATTGATCTGTGATCTGTTTGTGAGCGGTGTCATTTTGGTGTTCTGTCTGAGGAACTTACCCTGTCTTCTTAATCTTGGAACCTCTTCCAAGAAAGCGTTAGCCGCCCAGCAGCAACCAAATTTAAAGAATCCTAAGAAGTCATATCCTAAAAAGAATGGTCCTAAACCAAACAAGGGTCCTAAGCAACTCAGTCTCAAAATGAAAGATCATTTCAGCAAAATGATAAGACCAATAAAAACAAATGGAAGAAGACTGATAGACATTGTAACTTTTGTAATCGAGATGGCCACTTAGAATCTAAATGCTTTAAGAAGATGGAAGCCTTGGAAGCCGCAATGAAGAAACATAACATCCATGTGGAGCATTCTTCTACTTCAACTTCAACTTCATCTTCAGGAATGGCACTTTCTGCATGTCGTTGTCAATCATCTCAGTCTGGTTATGCATTAAATGTATCTTCTTCTTCTCATTCTCATGAGTGGCTCATTGATTCTGGAGCCTCTTATCACATGGCCAAAAACAAAGCCATGTTTTCTTCTTTACATGATTGTAACACCAAAAATATATATGTTGGTGATGATAGATCTCTTAATGTTATAGGGACTGGAACTGTTCATCTAGACAATGGTCAGTTTAATGATGTATTATGTGTTCCAACCTTATCCAGCAACCTTCTATCTGTATATCAGATAACTCATTCAGGTGAAGGTAAAATTGTTGAATTTTCACCTCATGATGTTGTAATCAAGGATCTAAGAGATCCTAAACAGATTCTAGCTACTGGTATTGCTGATGATTCCACAAGGTTGTATAAGTTTCACAACTTTGGGTCATCAAATCTTCCCTCAGTATTTGTTGCTCATAATGATGAAGTGAGCAAACTTTGGCATGAGCGATTTGGTCACTTAAACTATCGCTCCCTTCAGCATCTATGTAAAGAAAATATGGTGACAGGTCTTCCTATGGTATCTTGCAGAGATGGTGTTTGTTCCGGATGTGTACTCGGAAAACATCATCGGGACAGTTTTGAAAAACGTGCCTCTTGGCACGCCTCAGCCCCTTTACAGCTTGTTCACAGTGATTTGTGTGGTCCACTTCCTGTTGCTTCATTCTCTGGCTGCAAGTATTTCTTAACTTTCATTGATGATTTCTCCAGATGCACTTGGGTATACTTCTTAAACCTCAAGAGCGAAGTATTTAACACATTTTTGGCCTTCAAAGCCTTTGTTGAAAAACAATCTGGACATCAAATTCTTAAGCTAAGAACTGATAATGGTGGAGAATATGTTAAGAACACATTCATCAACTTTTGCACCGAAAATGGAATTCAAATGCAACATACTGTTCCATACACTCCACAACAAAATGGTGTAGCTGAAAGGAAAAATCGCACCTTAAAGGAAATGGCTAATTGTATGCTGCAATCTAAAGGACTCAGTCTTAGTTTTTGGGCGAAGCAATTAATTGTGCAAATTATATAATAAATCGCACTCCTACTAAGGTTCTAAAGAATATCACTCCAGAAGAAGCTTGGAGTTCCATTAAACCAGATGTAAGTCACTTTCGTATTTTTGGAAGTGAAGCATGGGCCCATATTCCAGATGAAAAGCATAAAGCTTTAGAACCTAAGAGTGAGAAATGTACTTTTGTTGGATATTCTGAAGATGTAAAAGGTTATAGACTTATTCCATTTAAGTCCAAAAATGTTATCATTAGAAGAGATGTAAAATTTGATGAAAATAAATCGGCCTGCGAGCCTAGTCCGGCGGATGTGCCACCTCTTCCTATCTCTTCTACTTTTGAAAACATTTCTTCTTCAGATGATGAAAGTGAGGATGATAATCCTCCACCACCTTCTCAAGATCCTCAACTTCCAAGATGGGTCCGTGCTACTCGGGATGCAGCAGGTGATCTTGCCGGTGATCCTACAGATCAGCGACGTACACGTTCTCAGTTTGAAAGAGCCTCTTCTTTACTGGCTCAAGCTCCAGTAAATCATGATCCTGACACTTTTGCAGAAGCTTCAGGCCATCCACATTGGGAAGTAGCTATGAATGAAGAATATCATTCATTGTTGGCAAATGATACATGGGATCTTGTTCCTCTACCAAAGGGACGCAAACTTGTTAGATGTAAATGGGTTTACAGAACCAAGTATGGACCAGATGGGAAAGTTGATAAACATAAAGCTCGTCTTGTTGCTAAGGGCTTTTCACAGGTTGAAGGCATTGACTACACTGAAACCTTCTCCCCTGTTGCCAAAATGAACTCTATCTGCCTTGTTCTTTCCCTTGCTACCTCCTTAAAATGGGAAGTCCATCAGATGGATGTTAAATCTGCCTTCTTGCATGGGGACTTGCATGAAGAAATCTATATGGAACAACCCATTGGCTTCATCCAAACAGACTCCAGCCTTGTCTGTCGACTTAAGAAATCTCTTTATGGTCTCAAGCAAGCTCCTCGGGCTTGGTATGCCAAAATGGATAGCTTTCTTTTAGAATCTAGCTTTCCTAGGTGTTATTCTGACATTACTGTCTACACCAAGAAAGTGGGCAACTCTCTTATCATCCTTGTTCTTTATGTTGATGATCTTATTCTTACTGGTAGTGATCCCAACCTTATAAACCATGTGAAGTCCAGCCTTAAAAAGAAATTTGAAATGACAGACTTAGGACACTTACACTATTTTCTCGGTCTTCAAGTCTTGCAATCCAAGGAGGGTATTTCCCTTTCCCAGTCCAAGTATGCTTGTGATATTCTTCGTCATTTTCACATGGAAGATTGTAAGCCAGCTCCTTTTCCCTTTCAGTCTGGAGTCAAATTTTCAGTCTCTTGTACTTCTCCTGAAGTTGATGCTACCTTATACCGTCAACTTGTAGGAAAACTCTTGTATTTAACCCATACTCGTCCTGACCTTTCCTTTGTTGTTGGCCTTGTTGCTCGTTTTATGCAAAACCCCAGTGAAAGTCATTGGAAAGCAGCTAAAAGAATACTTCGTTATGTTCGAGGTACAGTACAGTTTGGGATTCATTACAGTGCCAAAGCAGCTCCTCTATTAGTTGGTTTCACTGATTCTGATTGGGCTGGTGACGCTGATGATCGGAAGTCTACTGCCGGTTATGTCTTCACTCTTGGTTCAGGACCTATTACATGGGCTTGTAAGAAACAGGCTGCCATTTCTCTTTCGTCAGCAGAAGCAGAGTATCGTGGTGCCGTGGAAGCTAGTAAGGAAGCCTTGTGGCTTCGTCAGATCCTATCAGAATTGGGCTTTGAGAAGCAGCATCCGACTACACTTTGGTGTGATAATCAAAGTGCCATTCAGCTTTGCAAAGATCCAGTTCAGCATCAGCGCAGCAAACACATTGAACTTCACATGCACTTCATCAGAAAGCTCATTCATGACCATGTTCTTGAAGTGCAATATTGTTCCACAGATGATCAGGTTGCAGACATCTTCCCAAAGGCTCTCACAGAGGCGAAGTTCACTAAACTTCGATATATGCTTGGAGTTCAGGAAGTTGTCACTAAGGGGGGATAGGCTCTAGTGCCTCCTTCCTTCTCCTATTGTGTCATAGTTGTAAATCCTTCAATCCTATCCCAAGTTGTTCTTAAGGGGGGATGTTAGGATATTTCGACACATAGGAAATAGTTAAGTTCAACTTGGTCTAGTATAGAGTTAGGTATTGAGTTAGGTAAAGTGTGTTTCTTTACCGTTGTCCATTTTGTAACTTACAATCCGACGGTCACGATATGTAGTGATCCGACGGTTCATTCTCTCCTCGGTATTACCGACACTTGATCCGTGGCTTGACACCCGATTGGTCCATGAATTCTATTTAAAGTGCATGGAGGGTCATTTGTAGGTAAAACCGTGCATGAGAGAAGCTTATGTAAATTTTCATTCTTTTATTAATAAATTGCCTGTAGTAGCCACGTTGGCGCAGGCCGTGGACTGTTTCCCTCTCTGAGGGTTTTAACCACGTCAAAATACTAGTGTATTGATCTGTGATCTATTTGTGAGCAGTGTCATTTTGGTGTTCTGTCTGAGGAACTTACCCTATAAATTCTTACATCTTCAAGGTCTTCCTCCTATTTGGGAAACCTCCATCACTACTATAAGAAACAATCACAAATTTCTAACATTTGATGAGTTGGTTGGAGAATGCACTCAAGAAGAAACTAGGTTGATATCAAGAGGGAGGATTCAAAATAATGACAAAGGAGAGCCTTCTTGATTTGCTGCTAAAGATAAGAAAAGGAAGCTAAGAGGAAGACCATCCAACTCTAGAAAGCCTTCTCTAGATTTTAAGGATTCCAATAGAAGATTCAAAAGGGAATTACCAAGAGTTGAATGTTACAACTGCCAAAAGCATGGTCACTATGCTCGAGACTTCCCAGTGAAGAGAGATGCTACAAATTCCAACAATAATTGTGGCTTTAACAAAAACAAGTTCAATGATAGAAGAAGAGGCAATGATAGAAGAAGTAGAGATGATAGAAGAAGAAGAGATGCTCCTGATGATCGCGAAGAAGGCTATCATTCACAAAAGAGATTACATAACTCAAGGTACGAAAATAATAGTGTTGCCACTTAATTTGAATACATTCTTATTTATGCTCTTTCTAGTTCCTCTCCTCTAGATTCATGTAATAGTTGGTAGATAGTGGGGCCTCTCGACATTCTCTGGGTATCATGAAGTCCTCTAAAATTTGGTTGAGAGGAAGACTAATCTAGAGATCATTCTTGGATACAACTCCACTTATCTAGTGAAGGGCTTTGGTTCTATTAAATTTCATTTGGAATATGGGGAAACCATTCTTCTTCATGATGTGATGTATGTTCTAGGACTAAAGAAGAACCTTGTATCTATATCTTCTTTGGAAAACAAAGGAATGAGAGTTTCCTTCATGAGGGAAAAAGTCCTAATCTAGCCTTCAAAATCTCACATGATGGATGTTTTCACCTTTGGATCTATAATTGAAAGACTCTATAGAGTCAATGGAAGACCACTATGAGCAACGATACATGATAAAAATCATCAAAGTGAGTTATCGCATTGAAGATTTGCTCATATACACTATGAAACCCTGCCTAAAGTTAAGATGTTTTTTGGAATGCCTGATGTTCAATCAAATAATGATGGAGTATGTCTGGCATGTGCCAGTGGAAAGAAGTCAATGGGACCATTTTCCTTTAGCAAAAAAAGGACCAATGACATTCTTCAACTCATCCATTCTGACCTATGTGGACCCATGTCAATTCACTCCCTTGGAGGCTACCTCTATAATCTGTATTGATGACTTCTCTAAGAAAACATGGATATTCTAGTTGAAGCACAAGGACAAAGAATTTGACATGTTTAAGAACTTCAAAGCATTGATAGAGAATCAAATAGGGAAGAGAATCACATTTTTCAAGTCTGATAGTGGTGGAGAATATACTTCAAATGAGTTCATTAACTTTTGCAAGAAGGTTGGAATCAAGAAAGAGACCATTGTACCTTATAATCCCAAGAAGAATGATGTGAAAAAAACAAATAATAGGTCCATTATGGAATTTTCCCAAGATATGTTGCATGATCAAAACCACAAAAGTTCCTTTAGGGAGAAGCCACTAATACAATAGTTTATGTTCAAAACAAGACTCCTCATCAAGCTCTGGGTGACAAGACTCCTGAAGAAGTTTTTACAGGTATTAAACCTGATGTTTGTAATTTGAGAATCTTTGACTCCCCCGTGTGGTTAAATGAAAGAATAGGTCCATTATGGAAGTTTCCTAAGCTACATTGCATGATCAAAAGTTTTCGAAGTTCCTTGGGGAGAAGCCACTAATACAATAGTTTATGTTCAAAACAAGACTCCTCATCAAGTATTGGGTGATAACACTCTCGAAGAATTTTTTAAAAGTATGAAGCCCAATGTTGGTCATTTGAGAACCTTTGGCTACCCCGTGTACTTTCATGTGCCAAAGGACAAGAGGAATGAGTTGGAAGCCACCAGAAAAAAGAAAGGTACATTCATTGGATATTGTGAAAGTTGTAAAGCATTTATAATATGTGTCTGGAAGGAAAATCGAATTTAGCAGGGATGTAACTTTCGATGAAGATGTTTCCCTTAGAAAATCAAGGGAACTTCCTCCACCTCCTCCTATTGAGAAGAAGGATGATGACATGGACCAACTAGAAGGTCCTTTTGTGTTGAAATCTGAAAAGCATATTGTTGATGATCCCATGGAACTAGTGGACCCCTTGGATCATCCTCCATGTGATCCCCCTACCAAGAAGAGACTATTATGACTTCATGATACTTTACAGGATGTTGAATGACATGCACCTGCTAGGGGAACCTTTAGAGAAAGTAAGGAGCCATCCCAGTACCAGGGATATCTTGTAGTTATGAGCTCCATAATTCAAGATAATCCTCCCACTTTTGGAGAAGAAATGAAAGAGAAAGTTTGGAAGGATTCCATGGCCAAAGAGTATGAATCCATTATGAAGAATGATGTGTGGGATGTTGTTCCTAGACCCAAAGGAAAGTCTGTCGTGACTTCAAAGTGGTTATACAAGATCAAGCAAGGAGCTGATGGAAGTATTGAGAAATATAAATCAAGGTTCATGGCTAGAGGTTTCTCCTAGAAAGAGGGAGAGGACTATGATGATATATTTACATCAGTGTCCTGCTACACCAATATTAGATCCATTGTTGTCCTTGTTTCTAGTCAACGATGATCCTTAACCAAATGGATGTGAAGATTGCATTTCTTCACGACATACTATAGGAAGGAGTATTCATTGAGAAACCACTGGGCTTTGAAGTTCAAGATAGAAATACTCACGTTCATAGGTTAAAGAAGGCACCTTATGGTTTTAACAAAGTCCCCTAGAGCTTGGTATGCCTGTATTGATAGTTACTCAGTGAAGCTTGGATTCACAAGAAGCAATGTTCACTTGAACTTATACTTCAAATTGGTCCAAGGTATGCCTCTCATTTTGGTTTATATGTTCACGATGTATTCTTGATAGGTAGTGATACTCTGATGGTCGAGTGTAAGAGGGAGTTTGATTTTGAATTCGAAATGAAAGATCTTGGTTTGATGCATTATGGAAAAATCCCAGAGATATTTTCTTTCTCAAGGAAAATATGTTGTGAAAATGTTGGAAATATTTGGAATGGTAGAATGCAAGTCCTTGGCCACATCAATGGAGATGAACTTCAAGAAATTATGTAGATTTGTTGTTGGACCTAACTTGGAAAACTATTCTAAGTATCGATAATTGATTAGGGAATTCATGTTCCTTGTCAACACCCGTCGAGACATATATTTTGCAGTTAACACTTTGAATCAATTCATGACTAAGCCTCTTCATTCACATTGGGTTTCTGCCAAGAATATGATGAGATATTTGTATAGGGTGATCAACCTTGGTCTAAGACATACTACCTTTGATGTGAGATTCATGGGTACACTGATGTTGACTGAGCTAAAATTTGTTTTGATAGGAGAACACATAAGGGTGTTTTTTTACTTTGGGTTCTGCAATGATATCCTGAATGACCAGGAAGTAGAAGTCCGTAGCTTTGAGTACGCCTGAGGTAGAGTATATTGCTGCTTGCATCGCTAGCTATGAGGCAGTATGGTTGAGGAAGCTCTTTGAAAAGTTGTTTGAGCAGGTCCTCAATACGACAATAATATATTGCGACAATAAGAGTGGGATATGATTAATAGAGAATATCATGTTTGATCATAAGTCCAATTATATTGAGATCAAGTATCATTATATACGAGACATGGTGCATATAGGAGTTGTGAGTTTCCATCATATTTCTACTGATGAGTAGATAACAAACATACTCACCAATTTTTTTCCGAAAGGGAAGTTCTTGGTCTTCAGAGAGCAGCTTGGAATGATGGATGTGACCCTCTTGGGTAAGGGTCCTAGTTTATTGAGGACAATGAGCTATGCTCTTCGCCCCTATTGAGCTACGAGGGAGAGTAATTGAGCTGGAGAGCTCGTGAAGTTGAGGGAACTTTGGAAAATAGGATAAATGTGATACTTACCACACGGTAAGTAATATCCTTCCTATTGTTTGACAATAGGATAGTTGAGATCCTTACCACATGGTAAGTAGCATCTTGTTATTTTCATCTTTAGGACTTGACAGAGTATACCCCAATTGGCATCCTACCCACAAGTTGGGCTTGTTGGGATTGCTACCCATCTGGCTAATGGGTGAGGAGACTTGGTATAGTTGTGATCCTTACCATTTATGGTAAGTAGTATCTTGCCCAAGTGAGAGGATGCAGGTGTTCTACCACTAACTCTTGAGGGTCAAGATGGGAAGATCAATAGGCAATAAGATAAATTTGATCCATACCTTATTGTAAGTAGTATCCTGCCTATTGTCCATGGATAGAGGGTGGTAGCTTGAGCTCCCCTATGATGATTCTTCTTCATTAGATTAAAGAGTGTTCAATAGATGAATAGAGATGAGAAGGGACAGACATGACTTGATTCAATGATTGTGATGAGATTCATGATGCAGTCGGAAATTTCTCCCTAGCTGAGAGAGTGTTATTTTGGCAGTTTAGGGACAAAATCCATCCTTTGGAAAACATTCCTCATCTAGAGAATAGATTCTTTTCCCTTGGAAAAAATTAATTTGGTTAAGGAAATTTTTTTCTTAATAGAAAAATCACAAGTACACAAAATACAAGTTGGGCTAAATTCATAATTAGGTCTCCAAAGAAGCATATAAATACACAAAAAGGAAACCCCATTTGGACATCACATATTCTCTCTTTCTCTCCTCTTGTGATTGGTTTTATAGGTTGAATCAAGGTATCTGAGCTCACCCGTGCGAAGGGAAGAAGGGAATTCTAATTTTCTACATTGACTTTGTGATTGGGCAACCATTGACCTAGTTTTATTTGGAACTTTAACACACTTTGACATGAAAAATTTTGATTTTTAGAAGCTGAATATTTCTATGGAGAGATTAAAATTTTTCTGGAAAATTTGACTAGGGTTGACTACAAGTCTGTTGACTAAATTTTGACTGCAAAAATCTAAAGTTTTACCACAACTTTCTCTCTCCTTTGACTGAGACCTTTTGGGATTGTTTTGACTAAAGCTTGACCAACAAAGGAGGCCTAATATTTTGACCTTTGACTGAACTGACTTGGAGTTTATTTGACTACTAAACATTGATTGGTTAGGGCAAATTTGATTGTCGTTTACTTTGAAAAAAAATTGTAGACTTTGACTTTGGATCAAATTTGACTTTTGGGCTCATCTCTCATGGGATATTGGTTAGTTGACTTGGTTGGTAAAATTTGTTGTCCTTTTTCTCATTGATTGACTTGAATATTGTATCACTTCGTTGAACATTTGATGAAAACCTAATAGAAGGAAAATTTGAAAGTGTTTTCCCCCTTGTGGGGTTTTTCCCTAGCCTTTGACTAAATCTTGTGTCTCTTGTCATTGATTTTGATTGTCATCTATTGCATCTTGGATTTACTGTTCTATCTACAATTGTTCATTATCATTGGAATATTAAATTGGTTTAAAAAGTGGTTGCTAATTGAAGAAAGAATTGGGCTAGGTGATTGTACTCAACATAGAAGAGTGAAAAATTAACACAGACCATACGTCTTTGTGCTTGCAGCCATATTTCCATTCATGGAAAGAGAGCAGAGCGACCTCACCTTCCAACTGGGTTTCTCTCTCAAAAACATTTCCCAGAGCATATCTTTTGTTATATGTGTGTGTGATCTTTTATTTTGTCGTTCTTTATTTTTTGCATAATATTCATTCGCATGCATGCCCTATTAACAATAAATATACAGATCCAGAAATCTAATAAAATTGTAATCGTCTAGAATTTCAAAATTTTTAATATAATATTATCAGATTTGTTGTGACAAACAGTCCAGTGGAATATTCACGACATTGCACGAATCACATGAATTAATAAAAAACTAGTAATAAACCAATAATGAATTGGTAATGTACCAGGGAGCAATGATGGTTGATGATGGGAACATGGATTTTATATGCATGTGATATTTCCACATAGTGTCACATGAGGAACTCACCCACACCACTTGGAAACTCACATAAACTTCTTACCACTCACTTTTTGGACTTGTTCTTTTTTACAATAAAATCTAGCACCTAGTGTAAATCCTCACTAGGTGTCCTAAGCAATGTGCAACACATGGGAGTGTTACGATTGTCACCTCAGCAGGTACACCCATTTCTTTAGCAAAGAACTCAATTCAACACAATGAAATATTTTCTTGTAGGGCTTAGGGATCAAGTAACCCAAGGATATTAAGTTAAGTGACCCCTAAAGATCCTACAATAAATATATCCTCGAGATTAGGGTATGTTAATTTAGGGTTTACAATGGATAAAATAATAAATCCAATATTTGTGTCTAAAGGATCTATGGTTCAATCTAAAGACTAGGGTTAGTTACGAATATTGAAATTGGCTACCCAGACACACCAAATCAAGAAAAATCCAAGGTTGCTATAAACTGGGGTGTTAGGGCAACAAATTGCATCAAAACTAAATCATATAATAACAACAAATTTAGACATAAAAAATGTATAGAAATTATATGGAGTAAAGTCTAAATTTAATAGCCTACTAAGGACAAATTTACAACAAATTTGGATGGTTAAAGTAGCTTGTAACAACCAATAAAGTATGATGTCAGCCTTAAAAAAATGGTTGAAAATGCATGAAAAACTATAATTAGCCTCTCTAATGCACCTTTAAATAAAACCGAACCTTAGGGCATACATAAACAAGTCATTAAATTCTAGTAATACAACATTTTCCTAGAAATTAACATTGATTTACCATGAAACAAAATGAAAAACGAATTTAGGGTTTTAATAGAATGCCATAGATGACGAATACTAGTGCCTTATCATTCTAGGGCAAATGGAGTCCGGGATACAAACCAATCTAGCGTTTTCTTAAGGAGTAAATTTAAATTCAAAAAAACTAGGGAAAATAAACTAACTTTTACTTTAGGGTTTGCATTTAGGTTCTCAATATTCTGGATAATTAAGGGAAAGAAAAACTTATCTTTATTCCTCAAAAATTTGGATTAAGGGTTTAGTTCAAGAAGGGATAATGATGCAAATACCAATTAACTAACTTAGCACAAGAATATACATCCCATGGAACTTAATACCAAGATAAATAAAATAAACCAACTTAATTCACAATGCAACATCGAAGATCCATAAGCATCCATGAAAAGAGTTCACATCACATCCAAGATCCACCCAAGAGAAGTCACTCTATTGGTCCTCCATTGTGCACTAGAGAGAAAATATCACTAATGAACAAGAGTAATAGTCCAAGTGCTACATTGATCTGAGGGAAATTGCCTCTCCTCTTTATTTCTCAGATACCAAGATCCATCATAAGAATTCATGAAAAGAGATCACTTCACATCCAAGATCCACCTAAGAAAGGATGCTCTACTAGTCCTCCACTGCACACTAGAGAGAAAAGATCACTAATGAACTAGTGTAATAATCCAAGTGTGACAACGATCTAAGGGAAATTGACTCCCCTCTATTTATATGAGGGAAACCAAGTTTATTTTCCCTAAAATAGAGTAAATGGCCTAAAATATAATTAAATCCCTAATACAAGGTGGACAGATCATAATTCGACCTCCAAAGATAGTCAAATAAATGAAAAAAATTAAAATTAAGCCTCAATTAGCCCACACATGTGAGTCTAATGTCCTCCAACGGTGACATTATCATCCAAAGGGCATGTCTCTCCATAAAAAGGTGTAAAGGAATAACTTAAGGGACATGTCTTATCCCCTAAGTCATGGATCTCCATTAAATGAGGTGTCATATCATCAAATAGCCCTCCAAAGCACACCTCATCCTCAAAAGGGTTTACATCATCATCAAAAGAGGAAGGAAGTAGGATGATTTCTCAAGGAATAGCATGATGTCATCAAGGTAAAGTGTGCATCTACCCCTTCAAAGGGGTCCTCTGTGATCAACACCATCAATCATCATCATAACAAGTCCAACATCCATCAAGAAGGTAAAATTCTAGCTTTTGGGGCGTCAAATCATTTAAGAGTTGCTCCCTTTCTCATATCAACACCCTTTCTCTAATACTAAGCTTTCAAGGTCTTGGGGTTTGAGGAGGGTCGCATCTATTAAGAAATCCAGGGCATTACCATTAGGTGATTTCTCTTCTATTAGCGACTACTTGTGAATGTTTTTACTTGTTTAGATTATTAGTGTTCTTCTTCATCAAAGAGTAACCAACGCATGAACATAAATGGACAAGAGACACAACATGTAGGCTATGAGCCAGGGCCAAAACATCTCACTCTTTGAGAGGAAAACCCACAAAAATTCTTCTTATAGAGATTCCAATTGATGAATACTAACACCAAGACCCTTGCTTTATTAGCCACTCCAAGACCAAACCGCAAGTCCTCTTGACTGGCTTCTCTTCTTGTTAAATCCTCTTCCTCTTTGATCTTCTGAGCATTGAGGCATTGACATCATTGAGATATCATCTAGATAACTTCTCATGAGACCTTCTTATTGTCATCATCAATGAACTGTGGTTGTACCAAACTATTATTTCTTCAAGACTTCTACTCTACACTTGACGTGATACCTAAACAGAGAGATTCTTCACTATATGAAGCATTTCATTGTCCCTTTATCTTCCTCCATAAACTCATGTGATCACATCTGAATATGTCTTTTTGTCACTGTGTATCGAGCTTCAGAAATATTCGAACTGTGCTATCTTGGTCCTTCAATACTACTTGTTGTCATTGTGATCTAAACATAAGAGGGATCTGAATTCCCTACCCAACATCCATTCATGTGCCTTAGACCGAGCTCTTTTCTCACATCTAAACTCTGTGATATTCTCCGAAATCTCAGAGGTATCTGAAGTCTTCTCATTATGCCAGAGATCCGAAATTCTCTATTCTACCAATCGAAAAACTCAAAGATAGATGTGAAATCTTCTAACTGTGGAATAAGCCAAGGTGGGTATATATAGTATTATGTCTCTCTATATAAGCCGAAATGAGTTTATGAGCCAGTGTGTCTCCATAATGTGAACCAACATGAGTTATTGTTTCATAGGAAGAGGAGGATTGTGCTTGTCTTTGGAGGGCTATTTTCTAGAATACATTTGACATATTTTTATACATGACATTGACCTTTTGAAAAATCCTAAGGATCTAACTGGGAGCCATCTAAATATAAACTTATTTCTCATGAAACCCATGAAGCAAGGCATTAAAAAATAATTTTATTTTCTTCTTTACATCATTTACAAAATCACAATTACAATGTCATTATGAAGACCAAACCTAGTTACATTTTACAACACTCCCTCTTAACCAGGGAATTATTCATATTGGTACTTGTTCATTCTCAATCTGAAGAATTTCTCTTAAGAAGAATCAGATTGGTAACCGATTTTTTTAGAATCATATAAACCAACATTGTTACATAACAAGGCCTTGACTAACATCTCTATCTCTCCACAAGATCTAAGCTCAATGCTGGCGAGAGAAATGATTTATAGACACTCTCATCATTATCTCTCTCAGAACATATCCTACCCGATACACAAGGTGTGTTCCATGAGGAATATTCTTATCTTGGACTCCCAAAGTATACTCTTCTCTCGGATGCCCTATCTCATCCTCAAAGAGTATCTAATTCCAAATGATTACCTAATCCTCTCATTTTGTCTTCCCAGGTGAAAACTAGAATTATTTGTCTATCTCTCCCTCTCAACTAGGAAGGACATATCTATTCCATTAAAGGAATTTACTCATTCCTACACAAGGAATGTACCTAAGCTCCCTCTTGGCTTAGGAATTTTCAAGTTTCTTCCAAGTAAGAAACTTTCTAGGCTCCCTCTCAAAATAGGGACCTTTAGTAGCTCCTCAAGTGGAGATGATGGGACAACCAATTGCTTGAAGAACTACTCTCTTCAATGTCATGAATTTATTTTTTGTTGTGGAGACTTCATATTTTGGGACTTCTTCATAGGGCATAGACCATCCATCAGTCATGTCATGATTCCTTTCATCAGAAAGTGATCCATCAATGTTCATCTAGCATTGCTTCATGTTATTCTACCTTCATTAGGCTTTCTTTTCTAGAAGGTTCTTGCATCCCTCTACAAGGTTATTCATTAAGACATTCATAGTTCTTCGCATTCGGTAGCCCTGCATAAACTCATCTAGATACTTGTTCAAAAATAAGAAATGAACAATTAAATCAAAATTACCTTTTTGATGGTCTTTCATCATGATATCTTCTTATAGGTATCAACATACTACATATACATGTTGACATATCTCCCAAATATATCCATTGTCAAGGGTCTCCATATTTTTTAGACTTCCATCAGAGTCTTCATATCTTTCCGGGAGAGTTCCTAGTCAAATCTTCTTGGTTTTCTGGATGTTGATTGCCTTTACTACTATTGCATATCTCACGAGTTCTTCCTTTCTTTCTTCATACATTTCATTTTGTTCCCATGATATTCCAAACAGAGTTCCTCAATTGTAGTTAATCACCTCATACTTCATATGAGGACATATTATGTTGATTTCATCTAGTGTGACCCATACCTTCAAACATCTTTTCAAAGGAGGATATTCCTAACTGTTGATCATGCTTCTCAAGATAGATTCGTGTTCCATGTTACTTGAAACCATATAACATGAATTTAACATATTTAATACAAGCATACATACCTCATTTTCCTTTAGGCCATCCAAACTTCTTTTCAGCAACTTGATTGGAAATATTTTCAATCCTTTGATTTTCTTTATCTCTTATGTCATCATACCATCATCCATGAATTCCACAAGTTGGAGTTCCTAACGAAACACTTGCTTCCACTCTATATCAATGAGTCCTTCGATGAGGATTCCATCAGAGAATCTTGAGGATCTCGCATATCCTTATTCAGTAGATGTTTCCCTTTTAACTGATGTATGATGAGACTTGTCCTGGATGAAATCTTCCTTTGATCTTTCAATGAGGCCACCAAGAGTTATATCCTTTAAAGTTGATTACCATAGATTTGATTCCAGTGGTACTTCATGATTCCCTATGGTGATGTCATGAGCTCTTGCTTTTAATGCTTTTCTTCCTTGTACTACATTATTTCATCTTCCTCCACTTCTTTGATGGAATGGACTTCTTCTCTATCTTCCTTGTTATTTCCCTTCTTCAGTTTAGGACAATCTTTCCTGTAATGCTCATAGCATTGAATCTTAGCTTTGTTTTTCTTTCTTTTCAACAAATGTTTGAATACTTTTTCCCTCAACCCGTCTTCTATCTTGCATCGAAACCACAAGTTGTTGAATGGGATAGCCTTATTATCCTTCTATAAATTTGTTCATCAGTTAATGCATGAAGATTATCTCACCCCATATCTTGCAATATAAATATTATGATGATAACCTTTTACCCTTTGATACCTTCAATTAGTGTAGATCAAATCTAAGTGATGTGACCTTCTTTATCACATCTTTATAGAATAGCCCTACTAGCCTATCATATATATCTCTTTGATATCTCCAATACTGCTATATAGGGATGAGGGACCTTTGACTGATTACATAAGAATCCGTTGAGCTCTTTGATCCCTTTCCATGTATTCATAGGAGCCTTTTCATGTACTCAAAGGAAATATTTTCATTGATATGTTCAATGAATTCACTTTCTTCGAGGACTATGTCTATCCTCCTTTTCCATGCAAGGAATTTCAATGACCCAACCAACTTCTTGGTCTCCTTGCAAAAATGAAGTCATTTTACCAAATTTTATTATAGAATGAAATATACTTACTTGACAAGTGAAGATGAAATCTTCAACTTGATCACTTTGATGATGGTTGAAGAATATGTATTAGTGCTCCTTTTGGATGATCTTCTTCCAAATGAAAAAACTCTCTTCAATGAAAGGAGATTTCTCCTTTTATGATGACAACGCCTTTAGATCCAGTTCTCTTTGTTGATGGTGATTGATGACAATGTTCTGTTGCTTCCTCGGATGATATTATTCAAGGATAAGGATAAGATCCTTGATGAAATGATAAGGATATTACCTTATAGTTTTTTAATATGATAATGCCTTCTCGCCTTCAAGATATTTTGACTTCTTTGGTAGTGAATGAATGCAGATGAGAAATGCTTCTAGGATTTTGACTTTCTCTTAGATGATGTGATGTTCGTCTTTTACAGTACTTCGAGCTACCTTACTTTGTAGATAACTTTATGAGGGTCTTTGTAGTCTTTTTATGATTACTATAGGATCCAACACTTTTTTTGGTGTAGACTTCTAGTTTCTTTGATGTGTAGACCTATTTTCCTTGAGTAGGAATAAGGCTTTGGCCTTGATTGATAATCCCAAGACCTTCTGAAGTAGACCTTCTTCTTCGATCTAGGGTTTTATTCTTCAATGTATATCTTTGAAATTTTTCTTTGATATTATTTTACTTTCTTTGATTCCATTCTTGAGATTCGATCCTTGAGTGTCTCTATGATTGCATTCCTTTTTTCTTGACTTTGACACCTTAGCTCTAATACCATGTTGAGAAATATAGGGTGTTAGCATTAAGTGATTTCTCTTCTATTAGTGATTTCTTGTGAATTATTTTTACTTTTTTAGATTGTTAGTGTTCTTCTTCATCAAACATTAACCAATTCATGAACATAAATAGACAATAGACATAGCATGTAGGCTATGAGCTAGGGAAAAAACCTCTCACTCTTTGAGAGGAGAACCCGCACAAATTCTTCTTATAGATATTCCAACTGACGAATACCAAGACTAAGACCCTTGACCTATTAGCCACTCTAATACCAGGCCACAAGTCCTCTTGACTAACTTCTCTTCCTATTGACCCCTCTTCCTCTTTGATCTTACGAGAATTGAGATATTGGCATCACTGAGATCTCATCTAGATTTCTTCTCATGAGATCTTCTTACTGTCATCATCAATGAATTGTGGTTGTACCAAACTGTTATTTCTTCAATACTGATTCTTTGCACTTGATGTGATACCTAGAAAACAAGACTCTTCACTGTAGGAAGCATCTCGTTGTCCCTTTATCTTCCTTCATAAACTCATTAGATCACATCCGAATATGTCTTGCTACCAATGTGTACCGAGCTTCATAAATATTTGAACTGTGTTATCTTGGCCCTGCAATACTCCTTGTTGTCACTGTGATATGAAAACAATAGGGATCTAAATTCCCTACCCAATCTCCATTCATGTGCCTTAGACTGAGTTTATTTCTCACATCTGAACTCTGTAATTATTCTTCGAAATCTCAGAGGTATCTGAAGTCTTCTCACTATGCCAGAGATCTGAAATTCTTTGTTCTACCTAATCAAAAAACTAAAAGATAGATGCAAAATATTCTGACTGTGGAATAGGTCGAGGTGGGTATATATAACAGTATGTCCACATATATAATCCGATATGATTTTATGAACCAATGTGTCTCCATAACGTGTGCTGACATGAGTTATTATTTCATAGGAAGAGGAGGATTGTGCTTGTCTTTGGAGGATTATTTTCTATAATACATTTGACATATTTTTATACATGACATTGACCTTTTGACAAATCTTAAGTCTCTCAATGGGAGCCATCTAAAAGTAAAATTCCTGTTCATGAAACCCATGAAGAAAGGCATTACAAAATAATGTTATTTGATTATTTACATCATTTACAAAATCATAATTACAATGTCATTATGAAGACAAAACCTAGTTACATTTTACGACAACATCATCAATGCAAATTCATCATTCAAGTCAATGCTCATCAAGTTTCCAACATCCTCCATCACGTGTCACATGTCACCATAGAATGGGGTTGGAGATGACTTATAATGTGTTAGAGAAGCATCACTTATCCCTCAAAGGATCATGGTTTCACCTATAAGAATCATCTAGCATGTACTCGAGGAATCAAGTGAGATCAACATTATGGATACAAGAATAATAAAAGCATCAAGGTTAACCATTTTCAATGCCAAAGCCATCAAAGTACCTCACACAAGCATCATTTTAAAATGTCCAACTAGATGTACATGTTACCTCATTTAAGTATGAGGGGGTTATTACATGAACTTATTAGGTGCTTCTACCCCTAAGGCAAGGAACAATTCCTAGGCTGACCCTTTCAAATAACAGATGTAAGTGATATGTGTTACTAACTTGGGGTTCACTTCATGAAAGGTTTCATAGTCTTATACTAGGTTATGAAAAACCATTGTCCATGAGCACCTTTGTAGAGGTAGTTCTTAGTTTCTTTAGTTACTATTGAATAATATAACCAGCTTCGGTCTTCATACTTGTATTTATCAAAGAATGAAAAGAAAATTTTATTATTATTACAATAACTTTTTAAATCATGGGTTTCATGCTTGGGTCATCATATTATAGGTCAAATTCCCCAATGAGGACTTATAGGTTTTATATTGAGTCAGTAGAGTCATTTTCCATTTAATGAGACCCTTCTTGGGCTTTTGAAACATGTAAAAAGAATTATTATTGACTCAAATATGTAATTTTCCATCTCCACACCCAGTCGGCCCTAGCCTGAAGAAGTCGACCTATAAGAAGAAAATTCAACCCACAGAAGAGGCTATATATACAAGTGCAATTCGATCTATTTTCTCACCAACTCAACAAGTTCGATACATAAGAAGGAAGTGCAAAAAAGTGTGAAGTTCAAGGAGAAGAAGGAGAATTATAGAAGAAGAAAAAGTCGAAGTTTTGGGCTATCTTTCTCTCTCTTTCCTACAAAGTTATTTGGTTGTTGTTGGGGTCTAAGATTTCTTGTTGGGGAGGTCGAAGTTTTGGATTTGATGGGTTGAAGTTTTGCTGCTGCATAGGTCAAAACTATGTTGTTGGATAAGTTGAAGTTCTACTGCTGCGAGGTCAAAGATCTAGATTGAATTTTCTGGAGGAAAGGGCTAACTTGATTATTAGAGGAAGTCTATGCCTATGTTGATGAGTCTTGGATTATCTCGTCTGAACTACTGAAGGAAGAAGTTTGACTGGGTTTTCCACTAAATAGGGGTGTTTCCCTGCCTGAGTGCCTACATCTTATGTCTCTTGTTCTTGTGATATTTATACACACATAATTTGGTAATTGCTTGATGAAAGATAATATAATAAATAAGTAAAATAATCCAACATAATTCACAAGTAATTATGAATAAAGAAAATAAAACTCTAGTACTACTAACACTAATTTCTCAACATGGTATGAGAGCTAAGGTCAAGAAAGATTGGATATCACTTTGTTGGATTGAAATAAAAGGCTACTCCCTCTATGATAAGATACTTGAAAATGGGATTCAATGTTGCAGGAAGTTGGATCAAAAGAATCATCTACAACTTATTCAATAAGGTCAAAAGTAAAGGGTTCTTGGCTGCATTCACAGGTTCACTCAGTGAGGACAATGCATGGATTATTGATAGTGGAGTTGTTGTGTAGGTAAATCCTCTCTGTGGACATAGATGATCCCTTAAGCCCAATGAGTGGATCTAGCAAAAAACGAGACAATCTACAAGAAAATTTCCTAGATTACAAATGAAATAAAAGAAGAGGAAGGAGACCTACCTCGCTCTCATGCTATAATGCACTCCTTTGTTGAAGATCTTGATCACTTACTCCTCAGGCTTAGTCCCGGCTACTCATAGCATTTAAATACTTGCACAAGAGGCCAAAGGCATGAAAAAGCATAAAAGTGCAACAAGAATAACCAAATTTAATCCACTTAACAAATCAAGGACATTAAGATAAATTAAGCATTGACAAAAGAATTTATGGAAAATGAACCAAGAGTTGTATATGTTAGTAAACAAAAGAGGAAGCATAAAACCTAGGCCTTGATGTTGGTATTCCTTCTTGAGTGAATGTCCAAATCCAAGCTCAAGATCTCCAAGCACTCCTTCTCTAAGCCAAAATGAATAGCATGTAGGCACTATCTCAGCATAAGGGTGCAAATAATCAGAGACCAGCCATTTGGGAATGGAGGAGGATGAATTTATAGGCAAGGAGAGGGATTTAGGATCTCACCAAAGATAGGGGAAGGTCTTCTTCTCAAGGAGGAAGCTCATAGGGATAATATCAAAGGGTAATGTTATCACTCAGCTGGGATAGTTTAGGTTGTATCCACCTTCAACTAAATGTAACTATTTCAAACCAATTTTAGACTGGAAGTTAGTCCTTCCAATCTGAGAGGGCTCTCTCAAAATGTCTATAAAATGACTTGTGATAAACTCAAAATTTAGATGACTAACTCTGATATTTTTTGTGATTTTTGTAGGTGAAGAAAAACGTGATAACTGCCATCATTGGGTATGAAGTCAAATTAAAACAAAAAATGATCAACAATAGTTTTTAATGGAAGCTGAGGAATCTATGGCTTTAAAATGGATACAATTGAATACCCACACTGATACACAGTAAATGAAGGAAATTGGATCAGTATTACATATTTCCAAGTAATCAAGATACTATGTAAAACTAATAAAAACAGAATAAAAACTCATAAAAGCCATAATAAGAATCTCAGGTACAAAAGTAGGGTGTTGCATATTTTATATTACAAGAATGAAATATTATAGAAGGCCTGTTTCTAACATTTCAAATCAACCTCTCTCAGAGTTGGAAGTCTACTTATTTATAGAGAAAGATCTCTTTACATAATCTGCCACCTAGGCTAGATTCAATCCACAACTATGAGATCTCATCCTATCTGATTAATAAAACTTTGAGCCTTTATAGAAATTTCCATTACAACAGAGTCTAAATACAAATTGGAGTCATATAGAATGTTACAATTAATTTAAAGCGTGACACTGTATTGGTGGAAACTAGAACATCTGGTTCTTTGAATCTGTTGTGTTGTTTGCTATTGAAACATGTTGAAAATTCCATTACTATTCCACTGTGTCTCGGCCCTATTTTCTTGTTGTCTCTTTAAAAACCATGCTACTGAAGAGACACTGAAAAAACACTCTTGTTATTGCATTCGTTGACCTAGGTCATCCATTGTGGTTTGTGTTTATGAAGGAAAGTAGGAAAGCCACTTCTCTCATAATTGTTTATGTAGGATGGGCACATGGCAGCTGGGTATTGGAGGGAAATAATATACTATCAGGATGGGAGTGGACATCTGTGGCTGAGTTGGAACATTGTGAATGGAGGTCGAGAGTTAACGTGAATGTGGGGTCAAGATTGTTGGTGGGAAGTAATAGGAAGAAAGAACTACATGGAAGTAGGGGAGTGGCGGTGAAGCAAAAGTGGAGGGTGACATAACCGAAAAGGCGAGTTGTGGAGGGAGCGGAGAAGTCGGAGCAATTTATGGTATTAGAGGGGGGGTCCGAAATCACAAGGGAAGGACATGTAACAGAGTAGAAACTACTTTTTTGGACCCCCCTTGCCGTTAAAGAGAAACATAGCGGGGAGGATCCAAAAAGGCCTTAGAGCCATTGGATGAAAACAGGATCATGATCGAGAGTGGGAAATGTGCGCGGTTTAACCATGAGTGGACCTAACATCTTATAGATTGTGTTATGTCATTTCACGTCTAGGAGTGGGTTCCGATTTATTGCATCGGGGGTAATGATGATAGGAGTTAGAAAAACGTAACAATGGCTCCAATGGGGATTATGCACCCCTATGGTGCATCAAAGAACTAGTAGATCAGTTGCCTTATTGAAAACTGAAAATAAGACATAATATCCAATTTTTATGGCCTTCACCTCGGGCTCAAACTTGTCAAATAGATCATCCACACCTGCAAATGAGAAAAACAAAGAAAAACAAATGGAATATATACAATGGTATTTCTTTCAATTGGATCAAGAGATATAATTTTTGACAAACCTTCCATTAATAGGTCCTCCTGCATATAGTTGACCATCCATCTCTTGCAATATAAATTCATTATTCCCATGGTAAGCTGAAATTTTGCACGGCCCCTTCCAGAGATTCTCGAACTTAATTTGTTTTCCTTTATCTTCAATCTTAGCTTCCCACTTCAAAACTACGTCTTGAGGACTGAAATTTTTTCTTTGGTCTTTTTTTCAAAAGTATTTTTAATTATGCTCTGAGATTATTGATGATTGTTGTATACTTAAACTTCTCTTTTTTCCCGCAAAGCAATTAGTTGGTTAATCCTCCTTTGGATAACATTCAGTTCTTCTTCTAGTCCCTGCAATAGCTTCATGACTGAAACTCCAAGAGAACTAGGAAAAATAGCTTCAGTTCCATAAACTAACTCATAAGGAGAAACTCCTATAGATATTTTAGTACAAATTCTCTCAGCCCATAGAGAAAATTTTAGCTTTAAATGTCGTGAACTTTTATTTTCTTGCAAATTCTTCTTAATGATTCTTACTAGACTTTTGTTTGATGATTCAGCTAAGCCATTAGCTTGGGGGTAATAAGTTGTAGAATGTCCAAGATTGATATTATACTGGTTACAAAATCTTACCAGCCTCTTTGATTTGAAATCTCAGGCATTATCAGTGATGATCTTCATTGGACAGCCAAATCTTAACATGATGTTATTTTCCAGAAATTGAATAATGACTACATTTGTAGCTTGCCTTGTGGGAATAGCTTCAATCCACTTTGTGAAGTAACCAATGGCAGTTAGGATCCACCAATGCTGGCCTGAAGATGTAGGATGTATTTCGTTAATAAAATCTAACCCCGACAAGAAACAACCTTCTTGTATACATCTCTAAACATTGAAGGCCAATAAAATCCTTCTACGAGTATCTTATTCATTGTTTCTCTTTAGTAATGATGTCCTTCACAATAAACTTTATGAAACTCTTTGATCACCTTTTCAGCTTCATCTTCCAATAGACAATTAAGAAGTATTCCACCTAAATCTTTCCAATACAAACATTTATTCAAAATACAATATCTCACTGATTTCAACTTGACAAATCTAGATTTTGACTTTATTAGTTCAGGAGGGGATCTATGATGTTGTAGTGCAAAGATAACATCTTTATACCAATCTGACATTGTAAACTTTTCTTCAATAGGGATAAACTCTTCATCTTAAATTGTATCTGAATTTGATGCTACAAAATTAATATCTAGATAGTCAAAATTTCATTGAGTCATCAAATTTTCCAACCCTTGTCCTTTTACAAATTTTGTAGGCCTGATTTCCAAATCATTCTCCAGTAGAGTAGCAATTAATTTACTCCTTTACCATCTAGATCAGTTTGAGTTAATATGTCCTTTATTACATCATTATGTACATAGGCAATAATGTGTGAATGAATGACATGCACTCTGAAATCTTTAAGAGCCTTCACTAAAGCATAAGCTTTGTTCTCCATGATGTTATATTTCAATTCATAATTTCCAAGTGTTATAATGAAAAATGAAATAGGTTGTTCATAACCTTGTTGTCCTTTCTGCAAGAATACTCCAACAATTGTTTGTTCTGAAGCAAAAGTAAAAACCAGAATTTTCTTTGAAAAATCAGGATTTATAAGGACTGGAGCCTAATTAAGAGCCTTTTTTATTTCTTCAAATGAATTTTTAGCCTCTGTTGTCCATTTAATATCACAATATTTCCTAAGCATCTTTATGATGTGTTTCACAATTTCTACAAAGTTAGGAACGAATCTTCTCAAAAAGTTCACTTTGCCTAAAAAGATTGAATTTGTTTTCTATTTCTGGGTAGACCAATTTTCTCGATAGCAGAAGCCCTACTTGGATCAATCTTAATTCCTTCCTTTGATATAATACGACCCAAAAACTTTCCCTTTGTCAAAGAAAAAATACTCTTAGTAGGATTTAGAGAAATAACAAATTTTCTGCGTTTTTGAAAGACTCTCTCCAAGTGTTTGAGATGTTCTTCTTCTTTTTTAGAAAACACAGTAATACCATCCAAATATACTACTATAGACTAGTTTATCTCATCTGCAAATGCATATCCATACCTCCCTGGAAAGTTTCTCATGCATTCATAAGTCCAAAAGGCATCTTTGCATACACAAATTTTCCCCGAGGTGTGGTAAAAGTTATCTTCTCTTGATCATCATGATGTATCAATATCTAATTATAGCCTGAGAAACCATCTAGCATCGACATCTTTTGTGATACTACAATGTTTTACAAAATATGATCCATTTTGGGAAGTGGATAATTATCTTTTAGTGAAGATTTATTCAAGTTCCTAAAATCAATGCATATCCCAATTTCCCCATTCTTCTTTCTCACGGGCACCACGTTAGCCATCCACTTGGAAAATATCAATGGTACTATGATTTTTGCTTCAAACAACATTTTCATCTCCTTTTCAGTCAATGGCAAGAGAAATGGATTTATCCTTCTCAATTTCTTCTTGAAAGGTTTTTCATTTTCTCTTATTGGCATGGTATGTTGAATAACATTTGGACCATAGCTTTTCAAATCAGCACAACTCCATGCAAAAATATCTACATATTTCTTCATCAAAACTAGATTTTTTTGTTTTTCCTCAAGAGAAAGAAATTTGGACAACTTGGATTCTTTGTAGTACCAAGATTATAAACCTCAACCTCCTCGTCATCAGATTTCATCTTCGGATTTTGGGACACATCATTCTGGTCAAATAACTTCTCCAGAGGAATCAATCCCTTTGGAATACAATAGTTTTTCAGCTGAACAACTTCAGTATTGGATTTTGTTTCGGCAAAGATAGTTTCCTGGTGAACATGAATAGATTTAAATTCTTCTTTCAATTCCAAGAAATTTCTGACTTGTTGATCATTATCAAACACTTCCCAGTTTATTATATTATCAGGTATAGTAAGTATATTCCTAATTTCAACTTCATATTTATTGTTGGAATGAACTGGAATTGAAAATAAACTTGCTGAAACAGCCAAAGAATCTACAACATTGTTCTATTCTCTAGGCTTGATGGTGAAATTATACTCTTCAAAATTTTCCAGTAATTCAAGAATCATATTTTTGTATGCTTTCATTCTAACATCCTTGGTTTGATAGGAGTTGTTAACTTTTTTTATGATCAATTTAGAATCACCAAAACAGATATTTTCTTTTCACCTGAATTCTTCAAGACTTGTAAACCCAAAACCAATGCTTCATATTTTGCCATATTATTTGTACAATCAAAATTGAGTTTATAAGAGCAAAACTTACTTTCATCTCCCGGGCTAATTATCCATATGCCTGCACCAGCACCATCTCTTCCTGCAACACCATCAAAGCTCATGTGCCACCACCCTTTCCTATCAATTTCTTCAACTTGTTGCTCCTTTTTTGCATGTTGATTTTATGTGTTGTTGGTGATTTCATTCAAGAGTATAGATGAGCCCAATTCAGTCTCCATTGCATATACTAGAAATTTTTGAGGTTTGTCTTTGTTGCTAACCATATATTCCATCCTAGACTCTCTGTATAATCTCCTTTGTTCACCAAAAACGGGGATAGTAGCATAGGGCATATCCATTTGAATAGTTCCTTTGACCTTGGAAGCCCACGATCTCGATAGAAACATGCCAAACTTTGGTGGAATATCATCCACAATAATATCCATCAATATAGTCTTACCAAGAATTTGACTTAAAGCAACAACCACGTCTTTAATTAGACCTATGCATTTCACCCTTTTTGAATCAAATGAAAATAAGTCTTTGTATGGCCTGGTAATGTCTAAACCCAATATTTCCATGATGGCCTTAGGCATTCAATTGTGTGATGCCCCTGAATCTAACATAGCATTATGTGTTGTCATGTCATGGATGTTTAAACTCACATAGAAAGGTGGTTCCTCTTCATTTTGCTCATCTTCCACTCTAGGCCCTAGGAACACAGTAGGATGCTCTTCATGCAAATTCAAAATATCAGATTATCTAGCTTCAACATTAAGCATTCTAACAAATTTCTTTCTGTAATATGTAACTCTTATTATTTCTCCAAAGGGGACAACAATCTTTATCTTTGAGATTTCATTCTCCAAGTTGAAAATTGGTTTTCTTCTCAACTTCTTTTGCAGGGGTTTCTTTCTTTTGGTTTGTAACCTTTGGAGCATATTTCTTAGGCTGATTTTTATTTTCATCTACAAGAAAAATTTTGTTTCTCAAATTATAATAATTTTGCATCTCTAGAATAGCATGCTAATAGCCTTCTAAGTATTTTGATTGTGGCTCAATTTCATCACCATGCAAGTCATTATAAGGCTCATGATGTTCTCCCTTTCTTAAAAACATTCCTTTCTCATCTTCATCCAAACAATGAATGGTATCTTCTCGGACTTCTGGTGAAATTTCCTCATCATCTAATAGGTTTTGATGGAAAGGAGGCCTAACTTGTTGGTTAGGTTGATCTCTCTTTTCTCTTTTCCTTTGTTGGATTTGAACCCTTCTAAAGTTTGGATTTCTAACTTGTGTCTTAGGTTGTGCAACGGGAGGATTATTTCAAAGGGATAATCTATCCATGAGTCTTTCAATTGTTCTCATCATGGTATCAAATTTAACATCAGAAGAGGTGGAAGGTTGTTCTTCCTCCTTTAACTTTCCTTTAGCCACTTTCGATATTTTTGTTGCAGCCATATTAACTTCCACTTTCACATAATCATTCTACATGTCAACTAAGGTAACAAATTCTCTCTCTCTTAGTAGGATGGAAAAATCATAATCAAAGGCTTCAACATAGTGTAACTAAGCAGCGCCTTAGGGAGGCTTAATGTGAGCAGGAATGGAATTATAGACTTTATTGAATATTTTGGAAAAATCTTACACTAATTCATGGTTGGCCTTCTTCAAATTATTATATTCAATCAAGGCTTATACATGATTAACTTTACTTCCCCATTTCCTTAAGAAAGCATCTTCTAATTCATTCCAATCATGTAAACTCCCAAGGGTTAAAGCTTTGAACCATTTTTTCACCTCACCAATGAAACTTTGTACAAACAGTCTAATTTTAACATCTTCATAATCTACCTCTTCCCAGTCTATAAAGTCATTGAACTGGTCAACATGTTGTTCTGTAGTTATCCCCTCTTCACTTCTAAAATTTTTTATTCTAGTGGAGTACCCTTGAGGTAAGCCATGAAGTATAACTAGTAAAACAAGAGGAGCATATCTAGGAGGTGTTGCCATCGTAGAAAAACTAGCATAAATTCCAACAAGAGGGGTAAAAATGAAACTAGTAGGGGTAGTGATGAAAGAAGATGTACTCGAAGGGGCTTGAGTGACAAAGACTTTTGTTTTCGAAGTAAAGGTACTTCTTTCACATAAAGGGAAACCAATTTATTTTCTTCACAAAAGTTCAAAAGGATTAGATTCTTTTAGTTTTTCTAAAGACTCTTGTTAAAGTGACAATTCTAATGCAGCAATTTCCCAAAACTGATCTTTAACTTCTTACAATAATAAAATATTACAGAAGGCCAGTTTCTCACATTTCAAATCAACCTCTCTCAAAGTCAGAAATCTACTTATTTATAGAGAAAGATCTCTTTACATAATCTACCACCTAGGCTAGATTCAATCCACAACTATGAGATCTATCCTATATGATTAATAAAACTTCAAGCCTTTATAGGAATTTCTATTACTACATTGTTTGAATACAAATGGCAGACATAGGACTGTTACAATTAATTTAAAGCACGACACTGTATTGGTGGAAACTTGAACATCTGGCTCTTTGAATATGTTGTGTTGTTTACTGTTGAAAAGTGTTGAAAATGCCATTATTGTTCCACTGTGTCTCGGCCCTATTTTCTTGTTGTCTCTTTAATGGCCATGCTACTAAAGAAATGTTGAAAAAACACTCTTTTTGTCTCACAAAGCGGAAGCATTTATTGATCTGGGTCATCGATCAATCTGGAAATCCCATTGTGGTCTACGTTTATGAAGGAAAGCAGGAAAGCCACTTCTCTTAGAATTGTTTATGAAGGATGAGACATATGGCAGCTAGGTATTAGAGGGAATGAATATACTATCAAGACAGGAGTGGACGTACATGGTTGATTTGGAACATTGTGGATGGAGGTTGGGAGCTGACGTGAACGTGGGGTTGAGATCATTGGTGGGAAGTAATAGGCAGAAGGAGCTACGTGGTAGTAGGGGAGTGACAGTAAAGCAGAAGTGGAGGGTGATGTAACCAAAAAGGCGTGTTGTGGTAGGAGAGGAGAAAACCACTTTCAGAGGCAGGTCAGAGCACGTTATGGTATTAGAGGGGGTCGGGCGGGGGTCCGAAATCACAAGGGAAGGACATGTAGTGGCGGGGAAACTTCTTTTTCGGAACCCCCCCGGTCATTAAAGATAAACATAGCAGGGCATCCAAAAAGGCCTTAGATTCGTTGGATGAAAATAGGATTGCGATCGGGAGCGGGAAATGTGTGCGGTTTAACCATGAGTGGACTCGGCATCTTATAGATTGTGTTTTATGCCATTTCACGTCTGGGAGTGGGTTCTAATTTATTACATCGGGGGTAACGACTGTAGGAGTTGGAAAAACAAAGGGAAAATAAAATGGGTTATCATAGATAACAAGTAATATGGGGAGAATTCAACCACATCCACAATGAACATCATCCAGCTTGCCATTCTGGAAGCCTCTAGATCGCGAAGATTCTCCTCCTCTTTGGAAAAACTTGCCTTTTAGGGATCAACGTGAGTATCCAGGAAAAAACTAGGCTAATAGCGTGAGGCTCATATGGTGTAACCTGCCATCAGCACGAATGGGCAGTGTCACAGTTTTGCTGACCCAGAAATTAGGGTTTTGAGCTCATTTTCTTCAGAAAAATCTCAAGGCAACATTTCATTAGTTCTCAAGGGAGGATCTGGACTGCATACAGCATGGGTACACTGCATAGTCGTGAAGGTTTTGGCACCCTGGGGTATGACACAGGGAAGTGTAGGAGGTGTGACAAAATATTGTGTAACAGATGTCCCCTAAAGCATGAAGGAAGAACAAGTAGTGATGGCTGAGATGCTTTACAAACTAGTGCAAGGACGAGAATAAACACCGTCAGGAGACCTACAAATCAACGATGCATATACATATGCATATCTGATACCATTGTCATATATTATAAAACATGAATCCATGGTATGGATGTAGCCATCCAGATAGAAAGGACGATTTGAAAAGATCCAAGGTATGGGCACAGCCATCCAAATGAAAATGATCATCATCATCATCATAGATATAAGGTCCCATGGTATGGTCACAACCATCTATATAGAGGAAACATGTATACAATCATGAATAATACATAACTCCATGCAGCCTGAGTTATATCAAACAAAACTCAAGCTCTTGCGCTTCATCCCAACTTGATAAAAGTATGAATTCTAACATGTGAATGAATGTGTCGAAGTCGAACATGCTAGAAAACCACCTAATTACTAGCCAATGATGTGAACCATTAACAGGAACGAGAGAAACCATCAATAATGATAATAGTTCTTAAGGTATGACAGTACAATCCATGAATGTGAAAATGAAGTTGAATTCGAACACTAGTGGAATCATCTAATCGAAGGTTAATGTTGAAAATATGTCATCGAATGCGAAGAAATTTCCATTAAGGCATGTGAGCTCTAAGGTACTGAAAGGGAGTTTCTAAGTCATATTCCTGGATAATGAGTTGAAGTCGACAGGAAATGACTCGTTAAAGGAGGTCCATAATGATTCCCTCATCATCGACATGAAATAAGGAATAAAGTGGAATAAAGTAGTATGATTTAGGACTATGGTAAAAGGTCAATGTATAGGTATTAGACTGTAGATATGACTTCACTTCAACATATATGTGACACGAATCTAGAGTCTGGAAGCATTTGACTCAACATAAGAGCAAGGGTCATGACGACGAAGTGGAATAGTCATATGAGAGGAAAAAATGGATCACCCAAACCTGGAAATACAAGTGACTAAGCTAGGATATCCCAAACCCAACACGAGAAACAGATGAGTGTCATGTTCAAGAGCAACATGTTTCCTATACAAGAGATGTTTCACTTTCATTTTTCCCCACTATTTCTAGTGAGTACCCCAATTAGTTTTAATCACAAGTTTGAAGGGGATAGCATATGCTTTTCATATAAGTTCATTATTCGAATGAATCAATCCTAGTAAGTTTTATAAGTCCTACGAAGGAGAAACTCGGTCTCATCATGGTGACAAGTCTTTGTTTTACGAGTTCGATGAAAGAGTAACTCAGTATCTTTTTCATATTTAGAGAGTTTGAAAAAGAGACGAAAAAAGAAAAATCCATCAATTCCATTTTCGTAATTTGTCTCTCGAACCCGAAAAGGTATAAAATAATATTAGAGAAAACCTCTTAACCATGTCGACCAAGGTGTTCCTTTTTTGTAAATAGTCAATACCATCCCAAAAAAGGGGTAAACATATACTGAGATGATGCCAATTCATTTAATTTAACGAGTTTGAAAAGACAAGTACTCGGTGATCTTTTCATCTTTTGAGAGTCAGAAAAGAGCTTAAAGATGAATCCAGGGGGGTTCCTTTTTCATTTATTTTTAACGAGCCTGAAAAAGAGATAAAATGAAACTTGTTGAATCAGTCAAGAATGATCACTCTTACCACCAAAATATCATGTCACTGCAAAAAGACAACCACACATAACCGATATCAAGAAAAATAATAAAATATTGGTAAAAATGTATTTAAAAACTTATAAATAGACAAAAAGTAAAAAAAAATTACCATTTCACTTTGAGTAATTTGGAGAGTCCATTTTACCTTACTTTCTCTGATTCTTTAGGAAAGTGGTTTACTAGATCCAGGATACCATTTCGTGAACCGTCAGTTGCAACTAAGAGCCCTCCCCTTTCTCTTATTTTTCATACCATTTTATGCCATTTTATAGAACTTTTGACTATTTAAGAGGAGTTTTTTTTTTCATTTTTATTAGCAGGGGAAATCAGCATGAGTCTGATCATCACATCCACGCTAATCAACCCATACCCCAAAATACCCTCGCGCTGCCAGCGCAAAAAATAAAATGAGAAATACTCTATCTTAATCGTTTTTTACAAAATTTTGATCCATTGAAATGCTTCTAAATATCATTTATGGATTATTTGTAGGATATTTCAACAAATATGGCCATCAGATGGAAATATAGAGGCCACAAGGCAAAAGACCACCAAGCTTCCCAAAGTGAAGCATGTGTTAACGCTTTGAGGGACTGTGGATTACTTAAGTTCTTTCAAACCCCGAGACTCAGAGCTCATAATGAGTTGCTATATTATCACATAGGATTATGGGATGTCGGTCACGAGATCTTCATTATTGGAGATCAAGAACTGGAACTAGAGGTATCTAACATCTACTTCATCACTGGACTATCCAGAAAAGGAGAGAGGGTCCAAATCTTCGGAGTTCGTACTAGAGGAGAGAGCACTAATACACTGATTAGAAGGCATTGCCAGGATGCAGAAACAACCGTGAGTGGAAAGGTTAAGATAGAAACCATCAAAAACCTACCCTTGAGGAATATTCTACATACCATGGCCCATATAGCTAGGGATCAGGCGTTTCATGAGGCAATGAAATCTTAATTCCAATACGCAGTGGATTGTCTCACTCCAATTGTATTTAATTGGTGTGAAGGATTGTTTGTTAACATGAAAATATAGTTCACCAAGTGAAAAATAGGTCATTTGAAGAAGTTTGGGTTTGGATAAATATTAGTCACATTATTCTTGGAGCATGTGCCTCTATTTCATTACCAGTGGGTAGAGGTGGATGATCCAGGTCCAAGGGATCTGAGGTTACTCAGATGAAGTGAGATTATGCCTTGAGGAGGAGGAGGTCAACAGATGCATTCCCCCCCGTTGTTCTTTGGTTGGTTATGCCCGCAGATGATTGTGGTAGATGACTATGCCTATGTAGGCACAAACTTTAGAGGAGACCCATATCTTCCTCTACCACCTGGTGCACAATGGACCGATGCAGGTAAAAACTTGTTTTTTTGGAATTTTTCAAGTTTTATGATTTCTTTTACGTGTATTTGGGAGTTTACTTATGATAATTTTGTAGATGTGGGACCAGAAAGACCTCCCGGAATATCTCTAATAGCTCGGCGAGTAGCACGCCAAATAGAAGGAAGAAGTTCCATACAAGGAAGTAGAAAATCCTATAGTGGAGATGGAACGAAACCTGTAAGTCCTTACTCAGGGAATTCCAGAGTACACTACTATAGATGACGTGTCGTCATGGTACTAGAGGCACACAGTAGGAGTATCTGTGAGACTTCGTCAGTTGTTAGGCTGAGTGATTAGAGATGTCTTATGCTATCATGAGAATCATGTGGGTGAATAGCCTATATCTATTCATATTATCTGCATTATTGTAGGCTTTTAAAGCCATGTGCCTCTTATGTATAAGTATATGTATATGTATATGTATATGTATATGTGTGTGTATATATATATATATATATATATATATATATATATATATATATACATATACATGTTTCTATTGTTTACTTATGTGTTCATATATCATGATGATGTGTTCGGTTTTTTACAAGTGACACAAATGTCTATCTAAAACATAATTTACCAATGCATCTGTTAACGTATTCAAATTTCGTGGAATATGCTGATATTCAATGTAATCAAAGTTTCTTTCCATTAATAAAACACATAGATACGTGCAAAAAAATTGTGGATTTCTTACTAAATAATGACCATTTAATTGTAGCACAACGAGTTGTGAATCTACTTAACAACCAAATATCTGGTTCCAAGAGCAACTACTTCTGATGAAAGTTCAATAATTGCACTATATTCGATAGTATTATTAGTTGTTCGTCCCAGGCGAAAACCTTGTAAATTGATCAACTCGTCATTAGGGGTGAAGAGTGCCCAAGCTGTGGAAGATAAGTTATGTGTGCTACAACAAACACCATCAGCAAAACCAACATAATGGTTTGAGGACATTTGCGAACTGAGTGGAACACAAGGTAAGTAGAGGAGACATGTTTGCAAAGCAAAAATCACACCAAAAAATCAAAACACACACTAATGAATTCACACACTAATGTACATAAGTAATTATATGGAAATCATGCATAATACTTTTCCAGATAAAGGCCTTTGCGGAGTTGTGCTAATGCATTACCTTCGTAGTCAACCAACTCATAGGCACCTTTATTAAAAACTAGTTTAACAATGTATGGCCCATGCCACATAGCTTCAAATGTCCCAGCTCCCAACTTATCGTTGGCTTGGTTATACAACAAGACCAAGTCACCTTCAGCGAAAAAGCATGGAGAAACAGTTTGATCATAATGAGATTTAACTTGTTTTTTCTATGCTTTGATAACCATTGCAGCAATACGACAGGTTTCATCAAGCCTTTCAAGATAAAGTAAGTGTTCCTCCTGTTAGCGCTTGAAATTTCACCTCAGGCTGAAAAAGGTAAACTCCAAGGCAACATCAAACCACTTAGCCTCGTAGCTAGCCCTACGGGGCAGGAGAGGGCTCTCTCCGGTCTATCTCAACAAAGATCTTCAATGGGCAGAGATAACCAATAAAGAACACTGATTTTAGGCTAGTAAACTGATACAAAGGTTTGATTTGGGATTTTTAGGGTTTTGGTGGAAAATTGGGAAAGGCAATTTTGGGTGTGGGGATTGGACACAGTTTTCGCAGGGGGTTCTTTGGGGTGAGGTAGGAGACTGTATTGATGCCTTTGAAAGATTTGGATGGGTGAGAATGATTGGTGAGGAGCTAAGGAGAGCAAGCAATCACCTTGAATTCTCCTTAAACAGCTGAAAACATTGATATTAAGCAAACTTAAAGGCGGAGCATAGCAACCATGAATTCTACCTTAACACTTCATTTGCCTAATTTGCAGAAGAAAAAGTAAGAAGATGATTCACATAAAAAACTTACAAGTACAAAGAAAAACACACCATCAATACATGTAACCACAGGAATCCCAAAAAGGACTGCAAAACCCTGGTCTTTCTTCCTTTGCCAAAAATGCAGAGATACAATGAGTAATACAATAGAAGCTTTCTCCCTCAAGAGTCCAACCATGAAAATGACCAAGAAAGTACATAATATAGGCAATCTAACATCTTTCCTTGCCTCTAGGGGTCGAGCTCACTATCCTAGGAGCTGTTTCAACCAATTCCAAACTGAGCACTAAAATCTAGGCAGTCAAAACAACTTGCCTCTATAAGCTAGGAAACCAATTCATTCATTAAATTTTTGCCTATTTCATGAATGAATCTTCTAGAAGAGATAAATAAGTGTCAAAGTATCATAAAATTACATCATTTACATCAAGTAGGATCAAAATCCACTCCAAAAAGTCAAACCTAGTCAAAACTGCGTTTTGCTGAGCTGTAGGTGCATTTCTGTGAAAATAGCCTAATGCGTAGTGCCCTGAATCTCAACGCGTAGCGCGCCTTTGGGCCTGCTTTTGAGGCACTTTCTGGTGTCCAACTGAGGCAAAAGTGGGCTTGTTGGAAATTTCTGGATGTCTATCTTCCAACCCAAGTGGAATTTCAGAATTTGGTGACCATTTTCCCCTCCAAAATTTCAATCTCCCAAGACTGCTTCCTGTGTGTCAAAAAGGTGGCATAAAGTCATTTGTTGCTTGTTTTTTGACCTTCTGGAGGCTCAAAACTTGGTGAAATTTCTTGGAAATTGCTGAGCAAGTGTATTTTTTCATGAAAAATCCAAAAATGCTGAGTTGTCATGAAAAGGAGTTGCCCATCTTCAGGGTAGCGCGCGACACGCTACGCGTTGGGGAAGAAAACCTGTTTTTTGCCCAAAAAATTCACAAATGACCAAAAATACTCAATTTTTTTTGAAATTTGTGCAGAAGGTAAGTCATTTAGCACCATGCTCCTTCAAGGAAGCCTCAGCCAAGATGTGGAGGGGATCAGGCCTTTTTCTTCATTTTAGTGCCTTGGCCAACCGTCCTTTGAGAACCTTCATTTTTGCCTTACATACATGCATTCGAGCCCAATAATGATTGTTCATGTGGCGGAGCATATCTTTGTCTCTATTGGCTTTCACCAACAATCTTTCCAAGTGAGTGTTCACCCGAATAAGCATGGATTCTCGATCTATGGGTGTCAAATCACCGGGTCTCCTATGGGCCAATTCCCGGTCTTCACGAATCTTCCGCTGCTCATAAAGCTCGTGCTCATCCTCCAACTGTTTATTGCTCTGCTCTAAATATTTAATTACCCATTTTTCCATCTGCAATTTCTTGTGCAGCGACTCATTCTCGGTTCTTTGCTCTCGGATGATCTCCTTGAGCTTTGAGTCAGGAGAGCTAGCCTCAATATCAATGACATGTGTATCCGGACCTGCTGAAGGGCCCTCATCAATCATGGGCCTCTTGCCCCTCTCTGATACCTGTGTTGCTGTCGGAAGTGAGGCCCTCTTGCCCCTTCTTCATCAACACCGCGAGTGTTATCTCCACAAGAAATTGCAGATGGAAAAATGGGTAATTAACTATTTAGAGACCCCTTCCACCTGATGTGGAGAAAATACTCGCCGAGCTGATGCAAATAAGGCCCTGTGGCCTCTCTGATATGTGACCAATGGAGGGGAGCTAACATGTCTGGGCTTAGAGATGTCATACTACTGTGAAGGTCCTCCCTCCTCATGAACAACCTCAGGGGGTGGTGGCGCTATGAAGAAATCTCGAGAGATGAAATCCTCCCATGAAACACCCTACTGGGCCAACTGATGCATGACCACAATCTTGATCAAAGCATAATGGTATATGCTCCTGTGTTGCTGTGCTGGGCTCTTTCTCTGCACCAAGGGCACCATCCTCTCAATATTCCAGCACATGAAGAAAGGAATGTTCATCATCCATACCGGTGTGAAATGCATCAACAAGCGGATATGGTACGAATACAAACGTGAAAATTTGCCCTCACAGGTGAAATAGCGAATGATGAGCCTCATCAAGGGCGCATACTCATCCCTCAAGAATCTAAAAGGAATCACATGAGTTAGGTGCCTCATATATACAGGTTTAATGTAGGGCTCACACTGGAATCTGTCCAACAGCTGGCGCTTGTTCCACTCTTCTCCAACATTGGCTATCCCTGTTGCTTGAGCAACAATCTCAGGTGACAATGTAAAATCCGCCCCTGCAAGATTCACATGCCCGTTGTGCAAATGCAAAAATAACAAGTGGAACAATTCCCTCTGGTGCCGAATTTGGGAAATTCTCTCGCAATATCCATAGCATGATTGATGACGGAAACATGTGACTGCAAGTGGACAAGCTTGCAAATAGGCCATAGAGGTGGGCTCCTCTCTCACATGCTGACCACCCTTACCACCCCTGTGAGGCCTCCTTGGCACCTCAACCTCCGGTGTTGACTCACGGTCATCACTTTGCTCATAGTCTGTTTCAGTTTTTGACATGGTTTCAAGAGCAAAATGGCTGAAATGTACTGCTGCTTCTGCTCAAATGACCTATTGTTTTGACTGTTTGAATGCTGTAAAACTTAAGAGATTTGAGGTCATTTTGAAGCTTGTTGGCAATTTGCTATAGGTGAAACCCAACGCGTTGCGCACGGGTTTTGATGCATAGCGCCCGCTCTACGCGTAGTGCCCGTGCTTTTTAACGCTGGAACTTCTGCGCTCACGCGTAGGCCCTGATGCGTAGCGCGCGGGCTCTCTTTCTCAATTCGCCCAGTTTCACACTAAATCGCCTTTCACACTTGCTCTTGGAGTCTTTGAGGCAAATGAATTGCAAAATGAGGAGAGAGGGGCTTTTATAAGCTTGATTTAAATTAATTTCCCCTCCAACCCACTTTATAATGTTTATGTAATGACACTTTTTAAAACTAATTGTTGCTGACTTGTGGTTTCCTTTTTGTCATGAAATTGGTTGAAATGATGCTTTTTCTTGAAAATTTTTGCAGGGATAGCTTCTGAAGAGTCTTGGCAAAGGAGACCAAGGCCGCATGCCAACTTTCGGAGAGTTTGAATTTTTTTACAAATTTTTACAAAAATGAGAAAATGACCTTGCCTTCAAAAACAAAGTTTTTGAACTCAAGGTAAAAATTAGCTATACAATATGAAATCGTCTGAAGTGATGCTTTGATGGACATCGCTCTGGCTTGCTGGGCATTTATTGACCTCAAAAGACATGACCTCAAAAGACAAAATTGGAGTAAACCCTAGACCTAGGACCTTGATTTCAAGACAAGGCCAATGACCTTGTAAGGAATTTATTGACTGAAACAAACTTAATCCAGCACTGCCAAGAGGGGAATAAAAGACACAAGCTCCTCCATCAGGGTTATGGCATGCCTAATGGAATGCAATAAGATGACACTGATGAGACACCTACTTATGCAAATGAAAAGAGATTTGATCGTTGATGGAGGGCTACTAGACCGACTCTAACAAATTGGTCGAAAATTGACCAAGATATGCTTCATTTAATTTTTTCTTAGGAAACCCTGCTAAATCTAGAGAGACTTGAGTTAAGTCCGCCAAGTTTGGTGGCGGTTCCTGATTTGGTGGCTTCGACATAAAGGCCACCAACTTTAATTATGGATTAATTAGAGCTAAATGGGGTTAATTTTTTAATCACGCTTAATTGTTGGCATTGGCCCTTGGTTTCGGCACTTGGTTGCATGGGGAGGGGGCTGGCCTGCAAGACTAGCTCCCTCAGCCCATGTCGTCGGATCTGCTCGAAGTTTAAATATAAATTCATGGCCAATATTTTCAAATCTTGCTGTTGTGGTTTATTGGTAAGGCTTGGAGTTTGGGAGGGGGAGTTCACAGGTTCAAACTCGCCTCTGCCCATCCCATATAAATTTTTCTCACCATGTTCGAACTTTGGACTTGTAATGTTTTCGCCATATAAATTTTGATGTCGTTGATATATATAGTTTGGGCTATACCATATGACATTAAATTACACCATTGTTTAATATGCAGATTTAACTTTGGAATATGCAGATTTATTTAGTATATATATATATATATATATTATAATTATTATATATATATATATATATAATATATAATATATATAGTTATAACTATATAATATAAATAAAAAGTATATGTAATATACAATAATATTAGAATAAAAACAAATTCAAATTCCATCTTAGGGCCAATTAGGCAATTTCACCTTCAAACAAACAAACTGGCGAATCCAAAGGTGATACTTGTCACATCCCCATTGGGCGAAAACTGAAGAAGATTCCCCTTGCTGACTGGACTGCCATGTCATCATTCTATCCTATTATGTAATTTTTTTAACTGTTTAGGAAAATGAACAACATGCCTTTTCTCCTTCATCCAGACCCCATTTTTAGTGAAACAAATTGCGTTATGATCGTCTTGATGAGATGGACGTAGTTGTACAATTTTTGAGCCTATATGAGAACTTTTATTTTTGAGCTAAATACTGAGCACTTGATCATTACTCCCTACTAGAAGCCTTTTGTACCCCAAAATATACTATTATCTAACAAGTAGATGAGGATGAAACCCCCTCACTTTTCCAAGTTCGATCCAAATGGATTTTGACAAATTTGTTTCCTTGAGCTCCTCTCTAAGGAAATCAACATTCACTTGCCTTGCGGACCTTGTTCTTCTGTCACAAATGGCTTCTTGCTGAAACTGATTCAAAAATTCTGTAGGAATGCTTTTACACTATGAAATTTGAACATTCCCTCTTTGTTCAACAACTTGAAGTCTCTTTTTGCAAAATTGACACCATCTTGCACCATCGAATTGAAACCTATGATCGATATAATACCTATAATTGTCTTTGCCCTTTTCAAGATGATCTTGCACTGTTTGTTGCACCATTTTTAGTCGTTCATAGAAACTCATGGTTTTTTCCATGTCACCATCAAAAGCAACATCCTTCTTACTAAGATGACATAACAAAATATAATACAAATGGATGACAAATTTCGCTACTTGGTTTTCATGACTCAAGCCCGATTGTACATCTTGAAAGAATGAAATTTTTGAACATAACTCTCATGTAAAACATAATGACACCTGAATACATGGTTACATAACCAATAGGAATAAAATGCATAACATTGAACTTGTTGCTTATACCTCTTTTGTACCTTTGAACCAAGTGAAAATTTTGACAAGTATCCATCCATTGAAAGTGCATGGATCGCTGCAACTTAATCTTTACACCATGGAAATATTTTGAATGAAATAAGATGGTGAAGTTGCTTGCATAAACCTAAAACTCAAATGCACGTTTCAAGTTTGAAAGAGCATAAAAAAGAATTGCACTGATATTTTGGTTTGAAGCAACACATGCCTCTTGCTGTTTGCCTCCCCACTGGAAGACTTTGCACACACATGGCAATGCATGCCAAGGAGCTTCGAAAGAAGAAATGTTCACAACAACTCTCCTCCAACATTGGGCTGCTTCCAACAAACCTCTTATCAAAATGACAATTTTGGGCGTTGACCAATCAACAATGACATCCAACTTGGAGAGGCTTGCCTTCAACTTACCTCCTCCAATATCATAGCCCAAATGCATCAAATAAGTGAAACCCAACTTGTTCTTTGATATCTTCAAAACATCAAACAATTTTCCTTCATAGATGACATGTGCATAAGAAAACTTTCTCAACATGTTTATGTCACCCAAGTGGACAATTTCTTCAAGGAATGACTCTTTTTTGCCATAATTCAAATACATGTATGTAATAGAAGTGCTACAAAGAACATACAACATCAAAAGCCATACAAACCATTCTTGTTTGGTGTTATGTATATTCTTGCACTAACCTCTTTTTACAACTTTGCTTTGGTGAAAACTACTCCTTTGATTCTCTTTCTTGGAATACTTACCATTCCTCTTTGGCACCATAACCATCAGTGCACAACATTGCATAAGGGATGATTGAATGAGCCCATTGTTCAAAAAACTTTTGCATTGCATTGGTGTCTCTACACTTTGCAATTTTTTCAACCCTTGCATGCTAACATCACAAAGAGAAACCTCTTGTGCAAAGATATTTCATGTCAAGTTTCTTTCTCCTTGAAGGACGATTCTTTCACAACCTGAAATACTTCATCAATTTGATGATCTGAACCAAACAAATCAATATTGAAACTTGCATTACATGCAACAACATTTTCATAAACAATATCATCATTTGGCTTGAACATGAGAAGTACTAAACTTTTACTTGAATTCACTAGTCTTTTTTCCTGTCCTGCATTAACCAAAGAAATATTCAGCTTTTTGCGATGGGCTCTCACTATGTACTCCACACCATCCTTGAACAAGTGATATTTTTTTTCATGGAAGTAAAATACTGCTTTCTGGTCATATAAATATGTACTATCCAACAATCGCACCTGAAATATCAAGCGGTACCACATCTAACTCTACTTTGTCAACAAAATTTGTAGTGATTGAAAACTTAAACAAACATTTTCTTGTAACCTGTAAACTAGTCTCTTGTTATCCATCCCAAAGGGTATGGTTTATGATGAGGTACAGTTTCAAGATTCAATCTGTTGACTAAGTCTTCAAATATTAGATTTGCTTGTAACCCACTATCGAATAATGTGTCAATCTTGGTGTGTTTAGATATGACCCTAAGGTGAAATAACTCAATTTGTCTCTTTTCATCTGTAGTATTAGTGGTGTTACAATTTTGTGAACTAGTGCTTGCAATATCTTGATTTCCTTTTATTCCCATGACAATGATTTTGTTTTAATCACCTGATTTAGAACCTAAATCTTCTTGAGTGATAACAATGGTTTTCTGTTTCCCTTTATTGTTGAACTTGTTTTGTCTCATTTTTTGATGCAATTTCCTGTAGTTATCCTCATTATGTTCCTCTTTTGAATAATGTTTACAGATAACTTTCTTCCCTTCTTTCTTCACATTTTCATTTTTCTTCCCTTTCCATTTTCCTCCTTTCTCTTTCTCATTACCCTTAGGTGGATTTTTATTACTACTCTCTTCATAAGTGTTATTTCCTCTAGATTTAAGATGCATTGATTGCACACATACTTCATCCAAATTAGTTGGATTGAACATAAGAATAATGTGTTTAAGATAGGAATGTAAACCCCCAATGTATTTCAACAATGTGTCTTGGGAATTCAAATTCACTCCTAATAATAAAGCCCTTTTACTAAACTCCTATGTATAATCTTGGATTGTTTGGCCTTTAAGATGCCTAAAATGTTGCCAACTCATAATGGATTTTTGCATATAGTTTAAAGGATAAAATTGTTTTTTAATTGAAAAAACAAATTCAACCCAAGTAATGGATATCTTACCATGGATTCTCATTTCTTCTTGAGTTTTTGCTTCCCACCAATCTAGTGCAACTCCTTCAAGCCTCAGTGACGCCAAATAGATCTTTATGTCGTCCTCTTTAAGGTTATGAATTTTGGAGTATACCTCCAACTGTCGAATCCAATTGTTCAACTTTTATACATTCACCTCTCCATTGTACATGGGAAGTTCAAATTTTATGTCCAATTTCAGTAATGGAAATTTTCCTTTTGGGGTTTTGGAATGAGTATGGGCAGTTTCAGTGGTGGTAGTGGAAGATGATGTTGTATGAGATAATGGAGATGATGAGGAAGATGATGAGGATGGTGGAGATGGAGGTGGATTTACACCATTCCCTTTGGAATTGTTCTTCTCATCTTTTTTGTCCTATGAGATTCCTTCTCCATGTGGAGGTTTAGAACTCTCTCCAACCATTCTGGTGTTCCTCTCTTCATATAGGACTTTAACCATCTCAGTCAA
>APFE031341281.1:0-21153 GCA_000404065.3 Pinus taeda
TCACATTCGATAGCAAGGGTAACATAACCGAAATGAAATAGTATGGAACAACAATCAATAGGGAATTTCCCAACTTATTACATGACACACACCAAAACTTGCACTAAGAAAAACCATTAGTTTTGGCTTCTCAACGCAAATGGGTTATTACATCCCAAAAGAGAGTGAAAAGAGAGAGCATAAACAACATCCTTGTCTCCATATCCATTTACACCCAAAATTCAATACTACTATGGACAATTACAATAATTTTTAAATGATCAAAAGTGTTGTACTACATTCTACTATGCTTGTATGCTATCATTAATGTTGAATGTTGTTATATCAATGCTCAAATATGATTCAAATTTGTAGATTATCCCAGAATTATATGAAGATATTACCACATAAAAAGGATGGTGACAATTAAGAAGGGGGAAAAAACCAGGGAAAGAAAGAAAGGGGGGGAAGGAATGTGGCACGGTGGGGATAAGAAGGATGACAAGGAAAATGAAAAGGGAGGGGATGATGATAAGAAGGGTGATGATGAATATAAAGGTGAGAGTGAAGAAAATAAGGGGAAATGCAAGAAAAATGAAGTCCATATTCCTAGATATGTCATTAAGTATGTCTTATAAAGAATATTAAAATCAAATAAATCAATAGTGAATAATTGTATCCATAGAATGACCAAGAATTATATGGCCTCCACTTTTGACGTCCCTTATTTTTTTCATTGTCACCATTATTTTCTCTTCCAATACAACTACATTATCCACCATTTCTCTTCTTCTTCCTGGTTTTTTATAGACATGGGTTTCTTTTGATTGATCATGTCTCTTTTGGAGTTGTTGTTTTGGCATATTCCAAAAGTTGCATCATTAGTTCCAATCACCATATTCAACAACATAAATAAAACAATGGGAGTGATCTAGTTGAACATGACATCCCACATGTAAGGATCTCACTTCCATAATTGTCCCCATCATGCTTTCTAGTTTGCTTGGATTCCAAATCCCACAACTCTCCTTTACAACCAATTACTATCAATATTTTAAGAAAAGAGGATTTTGCTAATAGTTGCTCAATTATGTGATCATTCATTTGAATAAAATATAGATACAAAGATAATACAATATATGAAATTGTGCATGAAAATGAGTAAGTAGCTTTGTAAAGTTAAAGTATCCAAGCTCCAAACTTCGGAGGTAGTCAACTAAAAAGAGATATTTTGGAACATATACTAAACTACCTTCTTGTTCATCTTCTTTTGTATATTCATCTTCATAATTTATGCCTACTATAATAATGGGTTTTACTATTTTTGAAGCTACAAAATGAGTCTACTTCCTCACTGATTTGCAAATATTGCTTTCGTAGAAATCCTTATCTAAAAAATTATCCATTGAAATGTTAAAGCTTTCAAGTTGAGGCAAATGGATGAAAATGATGTATTAATTGCACATTTCTTTCTTCTTCTTCTTGAGAGATAATAAAATAAATAACCTTTACAAGAAATCAAAGTGGGGGAGTAAACTCCAAAGGAATTATCATCTTGAGAGAGGGCATCTCTAAGATGAAGCTTTGAGAATATGTGACAGTAGAGTAATTCATAAGAAAGAACACTTAATGTGTCTCTTCCCTTTACTATGGTTAGACACAAGCAAAGGCTAATTCCAACCAACAAGAATGTGAAAGATGAAATTACTAATGGTTTAAGCCAGACAAAGAGTACAAATACTAATGGACAAAAATTGTGTTATGGGTAGACTTGAAGAATGTGATTTGAGGATATGCAAGTGTTATTAGTCTCACCAAAATCAAATAAGTTCAAAGGGAAAAATCCTTTAACATGAATATAAGCTGAGTGGTATATCACAACACTAAATACTTAGTAATAGCTTTAATGATGATTGTTTTCCTTCTTCACTATAAAGTATTATTCTAAACATTGAAAAAGAATAGTTTATAGGCCGATAAAACCCTCTCCAAAATGACGTAAGAATTTTGTGCAAATATAACAAAAGTTTCACAACACAAATATTTAATTATGACAATAACCTGATGGTGTGCATTCATATATAAAACAATAATTTGATGCAATAAAGATTGGACAGTCATCATTTAGAAAAATATTCTAGCCTCCAAGCAATTATGTATTTCAATTTGTGCTTTCATGCCTTCCACGCTTTACACATTCAAAGCTGTTTTCCTGCAAATGGGACATAGATTTTTCTGTAATAGCCATTTTCTGATGCAATTCGAGTGGTGAATGTGGCCACAGTCTAGAATGCCCAGTTCTTCATGGTCCTTGTATTCCTCCAGACATATACTGCAAAATGCATCCTCTGGCTGCTTCCTGGAGGCTTCATCTGCACTGGATTCCATGCCAGAGTAATATGCACTTCTCTTCAAACACTTAGAAACTGTCTCTTCACTTAGTGCTGTGCTCACATTACCTATTCGTTCCTCCAAATTCAACAATTCCTCGTAAGTCATGTTATCCACATCTAATCGCATCTCTCTATACTGATAATGTGCGTCGGCAACAGCGTAAATCAAGATATTCTCTAATCTCAGATTGTCACGTTCCGCATCAATTGCTTGCAGCGACCCAAATGGTACACCTACCAACCCATAGCCCTGGCGTTCCATCAGTACTGCTGCTGATCTAAGATATTGTGGGACTTGCAAACCAGTGACTGGTGGCACGGGCACATCTGATGATGAAGAGGAATGAATATTCCGAGAAGGATTAAAAGGACTAGCTGGTGAAGTCCTATAAACGGACGATGGTAAGCCCTGTAATTGAGAAGAACCTCTACTTCTCCTAGTTGCTTGTGTGAAAGGAATATGAAGTGATACCCCAGGCATACTTGGTAGCGGGTGTAGCATCGAAGAAGCAATATTCTCAGGTCCATTTGGATTTCGGTTCACTGGAACCCAATTTCTAGGTTCATGGTTAGTTGCTCTGTTCTCCGAACCTGCAACAAATCTGGTATTACTAGCAAAACGCTCCCTTGCAGAAGCAAAAACCCCAGGTCCATTTGGATTTCGGTTCATTGAAACCCAATTTCCAGATTCATGGTTAGTTGCATTGTCTCCGAACCTGCAACAAACCTGGTATTACTAGCAATACCCATCCTCATGTTTCTTGAACTAGCTTTTTATTGTTGAGAAGATGAACGCTCCCTTGCAGAAGCAAAATCCCCAGGTCCATTTGGATTTAGGTTCATTGGAACCCAATTTCTAGATTCATGGTTAGTTGCTCTGTTCTCCAAACCTGCAACAAACCTGCTATTACTAGCGATACCCATCATCATGTTTCTTGAACTAGCTTCTTCTTGCTGAGAAGATGAACGCTCCCTTGCACCAGCATTGGAGCTGGAAGCATTGCCAAGTCTACGAATAGAACAACTTCCATTGCATCCAACTGAATGTAAACTCCTATGTATACCAGACGGCACGTCAAACATGCTGGGCTGGCGCAGTTGGGCACTAGTGCTTACAGCTGATGGACCTGTGTCTGCAGACTGTTTACCTGAAAACAGTCTCCTGGAATGTGAACAATTTGGCTGCAAGTCAGGTATATACCTTCCCACATTTGCAGATGGCCATATTTGAGGTAAACTTAGTTCCTGTTGATGTGGAGGGTTGTGTCTTGCTCGAACAGCTTTCTGGGGAGCTTCTGATTGCCCAACCATAGATAAATCTCTCAAATCTGGACCCGCATCACCTACACTAGCCCAGAGTATAACTGGTTCTTCTACAGGCCTAACACCAGGAATTGTTACAGTGATAGCAGGAATATTTAGGTTGCTACCGATGGTGTGCCGTGCAGGAGCTGTAAAGCGGAGGTGGCCATCATCCGACTGTGAAATGCTTTCCACTGTCTTTTTTTTACAGTGTCCTCGTGTGCCATCTAAGCACGATGGACCTGAAATGCTTTCCACTATCTTTCTTTTACAGGGTCCTCGTGTGCCATCCATAGATGATTGACACGTCCATTGCTGTTCTCTGGCATACATCCAGCCTTGCTGCTACAAGCAAAGGCTTCTTGTTCAGATGTTGATCCAGCCAATTGAGTGGGTGAGGATAACAGCTTAAATCCATGAATGGTTGCCCTTCATTTGCAACTGCTGTCTGATTAGTGCTGAAGTCATAATTATTACCATCAGAATGGAGATGTAGAAGATCATCCACCACCTGGTTGTTGAGGGCATCCACAGACACACTTTCAGAATGAAGGACGTGTGAGTCCACCACTTGCCTTTCAAACCTTGAAGTTGACTGCATATTTGAAACTGGATTCCAGCCAATAACCATTTTATCTTCAGAAGTGCATCCCTGATCAGCTGAAATATCAGATTTTGTTACAATGTCAGTTGCCCAACCATTGACAAGAGAACTACTGCCACTAGTTTGGCTTCCTATGTTTCTGAAACCAGAGCTTGGGCTGCTCCCTGAAGCCTGATAATCGGGCAAACTTGGAGCATCCATGAGATTCTGTCGCTCACCCACAGCCTGATAATCGGGCAAACTTGGAGGAACCATGAGATTCGGCCGCTCACACGGATAAATATGTGATTCAGTATCCACATTATGTTGGTCAGACATATTTTCCAAATCAGAAGCTTCTGGTATAGGGTGCGAGGTGCTCCTTGGGGCTTGCATTATACCTTCAATCAGTCTCCCACGCCTATAATTTAAGCAACAGAAACAGAAATGTATTGCTGCGAGTCACAGATTTGATAGAAATTACAGTTCAGAATGTATCAACCGTGTCAATTATTCATAAAATTGGTAACCATCATTTCAGACAAATCCCTTTGTTGTTTCTCTCATCACAATGCATAAAGCACTGCCTCCCGCCGCGGTTGCAATTGCCTCCACATTCCAATCACATCTCTTCCATAATAACTATATGATGTCTATATATACTTATTTACATATTGCAAATGTAAATATTTTATGGTTAGGTTAACTCTATTACATTTACATTTACATTTTAAGTGCATAATTAATTGTATATATTCTGTTATTTGGGGTAATATCATATACATTTAACCCTATATATTCCCTCATTTGAGGTAATTCCAGCATAGATCTATTTTTACTCCGGATCTACCAAAGGCTCAGAGGGATCAAATTTTTTCACTTTATCCTAGTTTGCAAATCAAGATATTTGATACCTTTGGGTGCTGAGTAGATCCATAGTAAAGATGGATCTATTTGGTTTAATTTCCCGTTTTAAATAGGCTACATTCCACGTGAGTATCATGGGTCAATACCATTTGCCATCTTTATTTTTATTAATATTAATATTAGGGTTAATAATGTTTTTTGCATGGTATTAATAACAATTTGGCCCATAGGCTTCACCTAAATAAAATCGCAGTAGTCTATAACGCGACTTTTTGAAAGCTTTTCCGGTGGATTTTTCCGGTCAAAATCCGGCAGCAATTCATTGGAATCCCATGTTTGATAGCTATTTTCTGCACAATCAATGGCTCCCAGGGATTTTTCAAGGCGCTGAATCCAAATATGCAGTTAAAAAACCATTTTAACTGCTAAAAGTCAAGATTTAACCTCATTTCTTCCGCCGGATTCCGGAATCTCCAAAAAGTCGCATTATAGACAACTCCAATAAAATCTCTTTTTTGAGTGTTCGTAAATATAAAGTGGATTATGGAGTAAATAAGATTTTATTTATCTATCCGGTTTATCTATATTTTTATTTATTTACCATACCTCTTTTATAAATATGGTATTTGGCCCATGGCATTAAAATGGTATTTGGCCCATAGGCTTCACCTATATAAAACTTTTTTTTCCTTAAATATAAAGAGGTTTATGGAATAAATATAAAAAGAGGTTTATCACATACATTTAACCCCAGTATACCCCATTAGGATCATATCAATAAGATACAAATAGTTGATAAGAAAATAGCAATACCAAAGATACATAGAAACAAACTTGGTGCTAGAAGTCATAAGTGTATCTTCCTGGGGTATTCAAACACCTCCAAAGCATACCGCCTCTATGATGAAGTAAATAAAAAGTTTGTTGTATCTAGAGATGTAATTTTTCTTGAATCATCCGAATCTGACAATGTTGTTGAGCGGAAACTTGATCGCTTGGATAGATTGGCAAAAACGAAATCATTTCAAGAATTTGATAATCATATTCCACATCTTGCAGGGGGGATTCCTATTCTAGATCAACATGTGGAATCTTCTTCTGAAGAATACTCTCCCCCGACTGAAACTCCAACAACAGATGATGCTTTAAGTGATGTAATTGATAGAATTAGGAGACTTAATCTTGATTCAGTCCCAACTCAATCAACAGAACAGCCTGGACCATCTTAGAAAGGTCCCCCAAAGTGGCTGTCAAAGACACTTGAAAGTGTTTACTTGATGAAATTGGAAAAACAGGAACCAGAAATTCAAACCAACAAAATGGAGGTGATGTAGATGACTCTAATTCACCTGTTGATATGGATGTTTCTTATGATTGTGAATTGAAATTGTCTACAGATGTTGAACCAGCTTCCTTTAAAGAAGCTGCTTCTCATGATGAATGGAAAGAAGCAATGCAAAAGGAGTATGATGCCCTCATAAAGAACGGCACTTGGAAGCTGGTTGATCCTCCATTTGGAACCAAACTGATTTGCTGCAAGTGGGTCTACAAGAACAAGTACAAAGCTGATGGCTCACTTGACAAGCACAAAGCTAGGCTTGTGGCAAAAGGTTTTGCACAGAAGGAAGGGGTCGATTATGAGGAAAAGTTTGCCCCCACAGCAAAATGGGCCACCATCCGGACACTCTTTGCACTAGCAACTTAGAACGGTTGGAAAGTCCATCAAATGGATGTAAAAACTGCCTTCTTGAATGGAGATCTAAAAGAAAACGTTTTTATGTCCCAGCCTGAAGGATTTGCTGTGAAAGGACATGAACATAAAGTATACAAACTTGTGAAGTCCTTGTATGGCCTCAAACAAGCACCACGAGCCTGGTATGAAAAGCTAACTGAGCATCTTCTGAAACTCAACTTCAATCATTTTTGATCTTGATGATGCAACTTTATTTGTCAAGAAAGTTGGCAAAACAGTTGTATATCTTGTGGTATATGTAAATGATCTTTTAATGACAGGGAACAATGAAAGCTACATTGCATCCATAAAGAAAGAATTAGGAAAAAGTTTTGAAATAACTGATTTGGACTATGTTCATTACTACCTTGGCATTGAAGTAACCCAACATCCAAAGTCCATATTTCTTTCTCAAAAGAAATACATTGGAGATTTGTGAAACAGATTTGGCATGACAGAGTGCAATCCTCTTACTACTCCAATGGAACAAAACTTAAAGATCACATCTATTGAAGGAAAGGAATTTGAGGATGCAACAAAGTATAGATAGCTTGTAGGAAGTCTCAACTACCTTACTACTACCAGACCAGACATTTCATTTGCTATTGAAATCCTCTCCAGGTTTATGCAAAAGCCTTGTGAGGGACATTGGTCTACTACAAAAAGAGTTCTAAAGTACTTGAAGGGAACTCAAGACTTTGGAATCAAGTACAGACAGGTGGATGACTTCAGTTTGATCGGATACTCTGATTCAAACTTCGATGGAGACAAAGAAACTGGGGTATCTACTTCAGGATTTGTTATGAGTCACAGAAGCTGTCTCCTGGAGATCACACAAACAATCAGTTCCAACAGATTCCACAACAGAAGCAGAATACGTGGTAGCATCTGAAGCAACAAAAGAAATTGTGTGGCTCAGGAAAATTCTTGAAGATTTGCAGGTAAAACAAGTACAATCAACTCCACTCATGATTGACAACACCTCTGCAATAAAGTTGGCCAAGAACCCAAAGTTCCATGATCGAAAAAAGCACATCAATACTAAATATCATCTTATATGACATCATGGTGAGGCCAAAACAATCCATCTTCGTCATTGTTCCACAAATGAGCAAATTGTAGACATCTTCACCAAAGCGCTTAGACGAGAAAAACTTGAAAGATTCAAAACGATGCTTGGACTCACCAACATCCCTTTAGATTAAGGGGGGGAATGTTGACACCTAATCCTCACGATTGGGTGAATTTATGTAAATAGTTAAATTAGGAATGTGAACAGTCATCAGGAGATGAACTGAGCAGTCACACCCTTTTGTATATAACAATAGCATACCTAATGAAATAAGACGAATCAGTTTTTGTTTTGTGGAGTTACTGCCTAGCCTGACAATGTAATGCATAACATAGTTCTGGTTACATAGAAAGAAAGAATAAAAACCATAAACTCCCCTCTTATGTCCTCTATTGTATATATGTAGTGCTCAAATAGATCAATAGAACCTCTAAAATATAGGCCTTGATAAAACTAAAAAATATTCATTGAAATAAATTTAGGTTGAGAAAACATTGCCAAATCACTAGATTCTTCCCATTACTTAGAAACATCCTGCTATCACGTCTTGATTGCTACAAAATCCACCATCAACTTGAATTGGTATAAAGGTGCTTCATTTTGAACTTTAGAAAAACTATCGAGGGAGGTCAATGTCTCAACTACCATAGCATGTCACCGTCAAATAAATCATCACAAGGAGTCACAACTGTATTCATAATAGGAATTTTCTTAACCATTTCATTCTTATTAATTCCAATCATTTATATTTCAACAAGGAAAGAAGGGTGTTGATCTCTTTTCCCGACAATAGAAAAAGTCAATCTCTTATGGCCTATTTCTAGGTTCCTTCTACACATTTATAGAGGTGGTACTCTTATATAGATCACACTCTCAATATGCGTAGAACTTTAATACTAAAAATTAAACATTCAACTCATGCACCTGTGAGTGGACTAGGTGTTTTTAAAAGTAAAAATGAAATGATATAAAAATAAATTGTGTCCTCACAAATCCATTCCACATTGTCATCCATAAGAATACATGAGGAAGCATATTTGAAGCAAATGTAAATAGATATGAATCTAAAGTATTGGTTCAAATATTCGTAGAACTATAAAATGATTTCACACATCTAAAACCACAAGAGAATAGGAAAACATTCACTAGACTCTTACTTTCTATTTGAAAATTAAGTTTCAGAATCACAAATAACATGCCTTCCCAAAACAATATATGGAGAGTGAAAAGAATAATATATAGACTTAAAAGTTTCAAAATAAAGTGCTAAAAGCATAATCACAAAATCATATTACTTAAACATAAAATAAATTGCATTTGTCCCTAAAGGACTAGGATGGGGCTCCCATGGACCAAATAGTAATGATAAAGGTAAAATATTGTAGAAGGATCAAAAGTGGAATGAATCTTGTCTCTTGTAGTTGTTGTAGAAGAAATGTATATATTTGGCTCCTTGATTGTTCATTATCCTAACTGCTTAGGCAATTATTGTGGGTTAACAACTTCATTCAAGAACTTCCTGAGGCATTTTTTGAGATAGTAATTCATGAGTGGCATGCTTATGTCTTTCTTCACAGTCATACTAAATATTTCATCTTATATTATTTTAGCATCTAACTACAATTGCACAATAATAGTCAATTTGTCTCTTAAAATATTGTTAACGAATATGACCAACCATTTCTTGATCTGGTCTTTTGGAAAGTTGGCCAGGTTTTCGAAGTTAGTCACCAATGATACAACTATGCAGGAAACGTGTAGTTGCAAGAAAGGTTGTGTATTATTTGTAGTGCATATTTATAGTGATAAAGGTAAGGATGTTGAGGATGCAGAAGTATTCAAGAGGTACCCTATTTTACAGCAGTATAAGGATGTGTTCCCAACAGATATTTTAGAGTTGAAGCCTCACAGGGAAGGGGAATTTTCTATAAAGTTCGTACCGAGGACAACACCAACATCGAAGGCACCTTATAGGATGAGCACTCCATAGTTAGTAGAACTGAAGTTGTAGTTGAAGAAAATGTTGGACAAGGGTCACATTAGGCCAAGTGTATCGCCTTCGAGTGCACTAGTATTGTTTATGAAGAAGAAGGATCGTTCTATGAGGTTATGCATTGACTACAGGCAGTTGAAAAAGGTAACCATCAAGAACAAGTATCTGGTGCTAAGGATTGACGACTTGTTTGATTAGTTGAAGGGAGAATGAGAGTTTTTGAAGATTAATTTGAGATCAGGATATCATCAGGTATGCATCAAAGAAAAGGATATCTACAAGATTGATTTCTAGACCAGGTATGGGCATTATGAGGTTTTTGTGGTTTTGTATTTTTGCTTGGTTTGACTAATGATCCAACTACTTTCATGTGTTTGATGAATAATGTGTTGCATCCCTATCTGGACAAGTTTTTTATTGTATTCATTGATGACATATTCATATATTCTAAGAACGAGTAAGAGCATGCAGAACATTTAGTAGCAGTGTTGAAATTCCTAAGAGAGCAACAATTGTATTCCAAACTTAGTAAATGTAGTTTTCTTCAGATAGAGATTCATTACTTGGGACATGTTGTTTCTAAGGAAGGTATAGCAGTGGATCTGGAAAATATCAGAGCTATCATGGAATGGGAAACTCCTAGGAACGTGGACGAGGTCAAATAATTTAAGGGGTTAGCAGGTTATTATAGGTGGTTCATGAGGAACTTCTCACATATTTCCTATCTTATTACATCATTGTAGCAAAAAGGAAATAAATTTGAATGGACAGAAGGATATGCGACACGTTTTGAGTAGTTAAAGAAGTTTCTTACAAATGCTCTAGTTCTAAAGGTTGCAGATCCAGATAAAGAGTTTGTGGTATGTATATATGTTTGCAAGAGAGGAATTAATGGGGTTTTGATGCAGGAAGGACAGGTAGTGTGCTATGAATCAAGGAATCTAAATGAGCACATAAAGAATTATGTGATGTATGATCTTGAGTTGGAAACGATCATCCATGCATTGAAGATGTGGAGACACTATCTTATTGGTAGGAGGTTCATCTTGATGAGTGACCACAATGGATTAAGATACTTATTTGACCAACCTAATATGAATGTTAGGAAAGCTAGGTGGTCGTTTATGACCAATGAGTTTGATTTCGAGATCAGACACATGAAGGGAAAAGAGAACAGGGTTGCAGATGCTCTTAGCAGAAGAGTACAGGTAAATCACATAGCAGGTATGAGTTCATGGGACAAATTCACAGGGTTAGATATGGTAGGTAGGACAACAGAATGACAAGTACCAATAGCTTAAGCACAAGTTATAGAAACAAGGCAAAGGTGAATAGGATGTGGACTATCATCCCATGACAGATGATTTGGTAAGATCTATAGATATGATCTATGTGTTAGGCAATAACAAGCTCAAGAAGCTTATCTTGCAGGAATTTCATGTCAATCTATATTCAGGTCATCCGGGATATCAGAAGATATTGATAATGGTTAATAAGTTCCCCCATTGGCCGAATTTGAAGAAAGAGGTGCAAATTTGTTTGCAAGATTCTTGGATGGTCAATAGGTAAAATCATAGTGTAATCATCTAGGTGGATTACTGCAGCTGATTCTGATTCCTCATTGGAAATGGGAGGTCATTTCCATGGACTTCATTACAGTGTTTCTGAGGACATCTAGACAGCATGATTTTATTATGGTTGTAGTTGACATGTTGAAAAAGGTACCGCACTTTATTCTAGTGTTGTCGACGAATGCGGCTAGTGAGGTAGCATAGGTCTTCATCAAAGATATAGTGAGGCTGCATGGTGTTCTGAAGAAGATTGTGTCATACAAAGATTCCAAGTTCACTTCCAAGTTTTGGAAAGAGTTATTTGCAAGTTTGGGGACAAAGTTTTCTTTTACTACAGCTTATGATTCATAGACAAATGGACAGACAGAGAGGGTCAACAAGATTCTTGAGGGCATGTTGACGATGTACGTCATGCATCAGCAATGAAAGTAGGAAGAGTATCTTCCACTAGTAGAGTTTGTGTATAACAATGAGTATCAGGAATATTTGAAGATGAGTCTATTTGAGGCACTTTATGGGAAGAGTTGTAATACTCCTATTGGTTGGAGTAATCCAGTGAACAAGGTATTGATTGGACCAGACATGTTAGCAGAGATGGAATAGTAAATGCAAGTAATCAAGAAAAATTTAAAGGTAGCACAGGATATGTAGGAGAGATATGCATATAGCATAGGATGTTTAAGGAGTTTCAGGTTGGGGAATAGGTGTACTTTCACATCAAGCCCAAGAATATATCCCTTAGGATTGTATCATGTACGAGGCTAGCACCTTAGTATTTCATGCCTAAAAATATTCTTGAGAGGATTGGACTAGTAGCTTACTGACTTGCACAACCTCCGACAATGAAAGTCCATGATGTTTTCCATGTGTAATTTCTTAATAAGTATGTGAAAGATGTTGATCATATGATTGACAATGTTGTATTTCAGGTGGAACTGGAAGGGGAATTCTAGCTAGAACCTCAATGCATTTTGCAGCGACATATGCTCATGCTCCAGAATCGAGCAATCAAGCAATTTAAATTGTAGTGGAAGAACTTTGGGCCTAATGAAGTTACATGGGAGATGGTTGGTAAGATGCAGGCTATGAATCCTTCTTTATTCATTGGTTGAGCGGATTTCTTTTAGTATATGTTTTGATGTTGTGTTTTGGCTATGTCTATATGCATATGTATGTTATAAATACCACATCAAGTTGTGTTATAAATCTCCAATAAGCATTATAGTGTTCATGATATGTTAGGCATGTCTTCAGTAGTATGTGTTGTCGTTGCTACAACACCCTCAAAAATTTTGGCCTGCACCATGTTTTGGAGCCTACCTTGGTCTTGCATATTGTCATCGCAAACATTGAAATCCATTGTATGTGTTTTCTCTAAGTGTTTTGGTCCCTTCTACAAGAAAAGAAAAATGTCATCTTTTCACATGTTAAGTGTTGCATGATGTATATAAGATCTTTTTGTGGTTTCAATGAATTATCTCTATGAAAAAGAGTTGATATTACCATGTAAACATTTGTTGCACTCATTCACAAAGTTTTAAGCATTGTCACACAAGTGTCATCACAGTCATCGCAAAGTGTATCTTTAGTGTCATACTTTTCATATGTCGTCGCAAAGTTGTCGTGCTGAGGGAAATATGTTTTTCATGTGTCATGGATGATCTATGTTGTTCTGTCATCAAGTGTTCTTAGTGTGTGATCACAATCAAGTCTCATCACTATTCACATCAGCTTCATTGATCCCACACTCAGTCAAATTCTGAAAACTTTCCGACCAAGCAACTTAGCCTCATCTGGCCCTCCTGAAATGCGCATTGCGGAGTTCCATCCCTCAAGCTCCAACCCTACCTCTTGATATTATGCAATGCACATTTCTTACGTCCTAATACTACGCACTCTGCAATTTCAGTGCTCAATCATGGACCTTCGCCTCCAAAATCACGTAATCCAACCCTCCAGCCTGGTCCCAACTACGCATTGCAAAGTCTCTAAGATCAAGTCCAACCTTTTAGCTCCTGAAGTTGTCCAATTTCACAATCACCAGGTCTACTATGCCTTCCAGAACTGCGCAGTTGGATAAAACAGTGCAAAACCCTTCAGCTCGACTCACTGAGTCCCAAAACTGTGAAATATGCATGTCCAGTCTAGCCTAAACTATACATTGATTAGTCTCAAGGCTCAAGCTTCACCCCTAACTACCTGAGCTACATAAATTTAGAGTCACTGAGCCTCTCCCTAAACCTTAAATTTGGTTCTGGCTCAGTTAGTGGATCAACATGAAACATCTTAGACTAGTGGTTTATCTTATCGATGCCATCTTTTCATGAGTGAATTGCAGATGCAGCTACTCTATCATACCATGACAAGATGATGAAGAAGGATATTGAGAAGGAAGACATGTTGGAAGACATATTTGTAATTGATTGTGCAAGCTTATCAATCAGGAGAAAGCAAATGGAGACCAAACTGTGATCACAACTGAAGACCTAATATCGCTAAAGACTCCTTACCTCTAAGACATATGGAGGTGGACAAAAGTGCATTCCCAGGAAGACACATAGAAAAGATCAGCAATAATGGCTTGACATTACCATGTCAGTAGTGTCATGTCATGTCATGATTCATCATATGCCACATCATTATTATGGATTATGTAATTATCTATTCAAAATGTATTATAAAGTGGAAGTCTAAAGGACACATACATAATATGAAGAGTTAGGTAAAGTCGAAAAGTCATAGGAATTCAAACATTCATGAGGGTAGTCAAAGAGTCACAAGGGATGTGAAGCATCACCCCATTGGTTATATATACACCCTCATTGTATGAGCAAGGGAATTTTCACCTTCTCTCCTCCTGTGAGGCATTAGAGAGACAATCTAGTTCTTTTGAGGAGCAAGTGGTGGATCCAACACTCCATTATTGGATATAGTGGTGTTCGATGTATACATGTGTCTTGAGACTTTTACTTAATTTATGAAGGATGATTGCCAACACATTCTTCATGCATGGATTATGAATAATGGTAAGACTATTATGTGAATGTTTATGATTCATGTTTGCTTTCACTTGTACTAAATTCGTTGAACTATTTCAGTTATTTTAGTGATTATCATATTGAGAATGTGTTGTATTGGTTGCAATGATTGTCACATCTTTGTGGACTATTCTGTTGGATATTACACAAATCCTTTCTATTCACGCATGTATCTGCTAGGGTGGTACTATTACCTCTCTTTTAGAGGTTCACTTTCTTCTTCCCTCCACACTAGAAGAACCTTGACACACTTACAAACAAATACTCACCAGGCACACTTATTTTATGAAGGAACATCTAAGATCCTCTCTCTTGCTAAGAGTTAGAGCCAATGAAAATCTCTTAGAATATATGGCAGTCGGGCTGACACTCTGAATGGGGCTCCTATTCCAAACGGTGTGAGGTCTAATTGGGACTTCACATTGGGGAGACCCCCTTGGTGGTTGAATTTCCAGCACTGTCAACAATATGATATGATGTAAATTTTGCATGGAGTTGTGTTATAAATCTCCATGGGAAGCATGTGTTTTGATGGTTTATAAGTGTCATTGAACACTAGGGACAGTGTTCCCCCAAGGGGGAGGGTTTTATAATAGCCTCAGTTAAAAATACATGTAATAAAATTAATAAAGGAAAAATAAGACCAAGGTCATGGGATACGTATTCCAAGCCGAATGTTCAACACAAAACATAGTGATGTGGGTCACTTGTGGTTAATAAATGGCTATGGAAATTGGCAAAGGTAAAGTGGCATTCACTGGCATTTTATTCATGAAAATAATGGAAAATAGCAGAAAAGGAAGGTGAAAGATCGCAAAATTGCATGTGACGAAAATTGAAGGAAAAATAGAGGAAAATGAAGAAAATAGAGGCCTCAATGATAAAAAGGCTCATGAGGATCAATTCACAACTTTTTTCAGTTCAGTATTTAGCACTCCCTTTCTATTCTCTCTCTCATACTCTTGTACACTTAGAGTTTTCTTGGAGCACTCTTGGAGGATTTTGGCATACTTTGGATTTAGAGAAAGAAGGCAAAAGAAAAGTAGGAAAGATCAAGGGGACAACGGGATCAATAGCTACAATAAGTTATCTTTGTAGGTATCGAGTTGCATGTATGATTTCCTTGCTAGTTTTGGCTTGCATGGTATATGCATGTGGTTATTTGGTTCTAATTTGTTATTGGCATGAAGGATTTCCAAGATTGACAGTTGTTGGCTAGTTGAATTGTTTATTAATTAAAAAATCAAGTACCACATTAATTGTCAACCTGGGAAAGTCTTTTTATTCCAAAGGCCACTGCGTACTATTTGTACTTAAATTCTAAAAGCATCGAAAGCTGTAGTATACTTAGTTCTTGTATTAGGTTATCACAGTGCTGATAAAAATAAAAGGAATTGATTAAAATTACAGATCTAAGAAACAAGGAAATGGATGCTCTGTTGGCAGAGGATCAGGACCCTATCCTCCAGGTGAGGACGTTCAGCGCCTGCCCCTGGAATCAGATTGCTAACACACACTGCACTCAGATTCACCGGTGAAACACGCTTGCATAACTTCAAATAACTTAAGAAAACAGAGTGCTAGAAAAACAGAATTGCAAGAGGTAATGCTACGGAGTCCAAACAGAGTATCTGCAAAAAGAAACTATCGCACACTTACACACTTAACAGCAAAGTAAATGGGTGAATCTTGTGAGGAAGGTGGGCCCAGTCCCTCTCACAAGATTCCCCAGAACGCAAAGAATAGCTTAAATACTCAGAACGTTCTTCTATTCATCTGTCAAAAATTCGAGTACAGTAAAGTTCAGAATTGCTGATATTCTTACAAAATGCTCTTACAGACTACTCCCTGACTAATGTAGATGTCTCCTCTTTATAGAGGAGACATCTATTACAATAGATTGTTACGGTTCAATTGGTTGATCCGTTTAATCAAAAATAAGAATTACAGAGATGTTGTTGCAGCAATATGACGATATATTCTTTGTTTAGGTTCTAGCTGTTACACAGCTGGTAACTATTCTTCGACCGTCTTCCTTGGGATACGTACATTCCTTTCACCGATTCCCCGTGCTATTCTGGTTCTAAGTCTTGGTAACTGTGTTCTACTTGCTTTGGACAATTGCTTGATTCAGCCACGTCAGCGTTCCTCAGATAGTTGTCGTTGTTATTCCCAGCTGATACAAAATACCCGCTTTAGGTGATTTCTATTGCTGACTATATCAACTGCGTAGTTGCTGCTTCTGGTGTTGCAGCAACTGCGTAGTTGTTGTTTCTGGTGTTACAGCAACTATAGGTTATAATTCCTGCGGGCTTAAGACAATTACTTATCAATTTAGTCAGCTTTCCCAAGATAAATACAAAGGTACTTACGAATATGCAGTGAACAATTAAACATATAGATATGCGGGAAGTTACTCCATACCTTGGGGTGATCAAGTCATTGTGTGATCAAATCTTATAACTTATGACTGAAAAGGATAATATTATGATGGAAATATAAGGTCAAAATTGGTCAATTCTGGGTCCTAACATCCCCCCCAACTGAAGATATTGCATGTCCCTATGCAATGTTTTACTCTGAATCCAAGTCGGAGTACTGGGATGAACAATGTAAATTACTGAGACAATAGTTGTAGGAGGTGACGTCGAACTTTTTTCTGAAACCACAGACAGTCTGTATCTGCCTCCATGCTACTGCCTCCTCCTTAGTAGATAACCCAAACTGACCCTTATATTGTTCCCCGGATAACCATAAAAGTGGAAATTTAAACTTGTAGCCTATCCAGCTCTCAGCACAGTGTTGCATGCATTTAATATAAAAAGGTACCCTTCTAAGTGCTACCTGCAAATTTGCTGGATTGTAAGGATGATATTCTTTCCTTTCTTTGGGGAAATATTCCCAAAACAAATTATTTGCTTTAACAGCCAAGGGTGCTTTGGTTTTCAAATAGTGCTGAAAGTCCTTCAGGACTATTGCTTGCAATTGTCTGAGGTGATTTCTCATATCAGAATTCTTTATCAATGTTTGGTGCTGTACAATAAAAGTAGCTACATTCTGTGGTTCAGCCCTAATCCACAGAAGACAATTTTGTTCATTATGTTGGGCTGAGATGAAGGCATTCTGCCATGTGAGCTGGTTGGCTAAAAAGGAAATAAAGGCTCTCAGCTATATATCACCAACCACAGGTAGCATATTCTTGTTCCTTTCTTCGGACACTGCTTCATTGTGTAGGTAGAGCTCACATAGTAGATTTTGGTCATTCTTAGGTGCCTCTGCAAAATTTTGCATAAACTGTTCTGCTGTAACCACTTGATGGGGTCTCCCTTCTCTTACAACTTTTATCTACAAGAACGTCAATCTTTCCCTTAAAAATGTTGCATAATTAAAAGATGGCTTCCTCATGGCTAATATTCTTTGAAATAATTTGAACATCTGGGACAATCTGGTTTTTAGCTCTGTGATTTCTTTATATTGAGTTTTGCATTGCTCAATTGCTTCCCAGTTTCTGTATGCGTGATTAAACCAGGTCCCTTTCTATTGTTCGAATGCTTTGCCCTTTGACTGCTCATACTCTTTGCACCATTTTCCTTTCAATGCCTGAAAGCTTTCTGTTTCTATACATGTATCATTAATAGAGGGAGACTCTGTTTGTGTATAAGCATCAGTAAGAAAAATCTGTTCAGTTGGAGTAGGCTGGGATACTCCAACATCTTTTTCTTCGTTTGCAGCTAGTATCTCTTCCTGTTGCTGTCCTGATTCACTGTCTTCTATGGTAATTGGGGTAGGCCAGGGTAGGTTTGTATCTTCTTGCTCCTTTGCTGATTTCTGTGTAAAAAATTCCTCCATAATAATTTGGGTGGGCCGTGGTGAGTCTATATTTTCTCCTGCTTTCGTCTCTGCTAGGGAACTTACTGGTTCTTATGTTATAGTAAGTTCTCTGATTCGGTCTTCTTTCTCCTCCAGAGAGCCTGTTAGTTCTTGTGTAACAACAGGTTCTTCTGTGTGCACTTTCTCTTGGGAGCCTGTTGGTTCTTGTGTAACAACAGCTTCTTTCATTCTAGCAGAGGGTTGTGATGTTTCTGTCTGTGCAGCAGCAGGTCTTTCCGTGTCATCTGCAACAGTGGCAACATTCTCTATTGGCTCCGCCACTACCTTGTATCCTGCTTGGGTATATATTTCGCCACAAGTGGCGCACATATACTCATTGTCTTCACTTTTCTCTGCTGCCGAGGCCACTCGCGCTAAAACATGCAGGCTGAATTCCTTTTGATATGCTTCTTTAATCCTTATTATCTCCTCTTGATAATCCTGAATCTGTAATTTTACGAATTCAATTTCCTTCTGCAAGGCAGGTATAGTGGGCTGATCTTGCGGGGCAGTAGGCTCCAGTGGAGGCAGGGGTTGCACTTCATCATCCTGGTCAGTATTCCCCGTAGGTGGTTCTTGTGTGTCACCTGGGGAAGTGGCTGGTTCTTGTGTTACAGCCATTCGATCCTTATTACCTTGGGTGTTGGCAGCTGGTTCTTGTGTATAGCTGCCTTACATATGATGTCAAAAGCTATGAATGTTTTGCATCCACTTCGAGGGTGAAGGATGGAACTTTGGGGGCGGGTGGGGGTACGGATTCTTAAAGTAATGGGTGGTGAACTAGGGGGATTCGGGATTTTGGCTACTAAGATGACCGGGTTCTTCGTTTTGGTAGGAAAGCCGTAAATGCGGGCATTTTCCTTTTCAGGTCAATTTCAGGGGTAGTAGCCGGAGCAGCAGATGTCTTAGCTGAAACCCTGGTTTTTCTTCTTTTTGGTGGGGTTTCCTTTGTCTGGCGCTTCTTTCTCTTAAGTAGGGAAATGGGGATATTATCATCAGAGCCATCAGTAGAAATGTGAAGTATGGGGGTGGAAGGATTGGCCTTTTCAGGGGGTGGGGTTGTTTCTGCGGTTACTTCTGCTGCTGCTTGTTCGTTTTTAGTAGTTTGCAGAGATGTTTGATGGGCTTGTTCAGGGATGCGTTCTGTCTGCTGAAGATTTTGCAGGGGGATTTGCTCAGGCATATCCTCTATTTGCTGAGGAGGTTCATATTCTGGTTGTGGAATTTCGGTTTCCTGCGGGGGATGAATGGGGGGTGGGGGATTATTTAAGGCAAGGCCTCTATTAATGAGTAATTGGATTAACTGGTGATGTTTTAGGGACAGAAGTGGTTGCTTCGCATTAACAACATATTGTGACATATTCTTAAGACAACCCAATAGATAATATGGCATATTTATCAGCTGACCATTTCTCAAATGATTTAACAGCATGAAATCGTGCTGGTAAATTACCTGATAGCGGCCCTCGCACGTTAGGTATTGCTTGAAAAATTCAGCAATTCTTGGCCATGGTGGAGGTAACGACCGCAGTGCTACGCCTCTGCCCTTAGGTTCTATCTGCTCGCCTGGTCGTAAGAAATCCTGCTGCGCGTTGAGAATCAAATGCTTCCTGCTGAACCATCTTATGCCGTTAGTTGGTAGCCCAGTGGCTTGGGCTATCACTTCTTCTGTAACTGGGATTTGAATTCCCTGAACGACAGAGAATCCTTCTCTTAAGTTGCATGCAAATTCCAGGACTTGTTGCTCGTTAAAGTCCGGAAGTCTCCTGAAATATTCTATCCAGCCTGCTTGCAAGAATATCTGGTAAATGTCCAGATAGAGTTCCAGGACTGCTGTCGAAGCAGGTTCATATGTGATAAGAGGTCCTCCCATGGCTGTTGTTTCAGTAAATTTCCGAGTTCAGAGTCGAGCTTCCGATTTCAGATCAGAGTAAAGCGTCGCAAATGGTAGCATGCAGCGATAGGGTGACTTTTACATATTATCGGGAGAATTAAGGGTGGCGGCAGTTGGCGTGGTATATCATTATTGGAATTGCTTTGGTACTCCCCCCTTCTACGTGTGAGTGATTTGATTGGAAGTATAACTAATTGATAGTCCTATCAGCTTTCACCGCATTATCTATTATTTAATGTCCATTGATAAACGTGCGTACCTTGTATTTTACCTTTTTTGATTCCTGTGTCAAAAAGTCTTATCTCGTCTTCCGCTGAGTCACAATGATTACCACGGATGTGAAAGTGTGGGAATATTGGTAATTTGTAATGATAATGACGGGAAGTGATAGTCAGATGTCATAGTCATCATAAGAAGTGATATCTTTTATCGAAATTTATTGCTTGGGGTTGCAGTGGTAAAACTGGTTTTCATGAGTGAATTTAGCTGGAAAAGGGTATTTCGTGTCTGGGAAACGATATTGGAACACCAAAATTGGTGTTTAGTGACAGGGAATTACCGGAAGGAAGAAGTTTGTGAGGATGGAAAATGTACTAGAGTGATGGGAATCGGGAAATGATGCTACACCCACGGAAATGGTATTGCAGAAATGGAAATGATGTTTTGAATAACAGGGGGTGGTGTTGCAGCAACGGGAAATAATGTTGTAATACAGGAAATGGTGTTGCAGCAACGGGGATGGTGTTGCAGCAACGGGATGTGGTGTTGCAACAACGGGATGTGGTATTGCAGCAACAGGAAATTCCACGTTCGCGAACTAATCCCTTTGAAACTCTTGTCTTCCAGCTTCCTCCCAAGC
>APFE031341284.1:3551-25249 GCA_000404065.3 Pinus taeda
TATAACTTATATATATCATATATATTATATATGTGTTTTATATGGACAGTCACGTATTACTCTATAATTATTTTAATGACCGAATGGATAGTCACGTCCAACCGTAAAGTCACGCTCAGGTTGACTGTTCACCCTTTCTCGTTCGACAGGGATACTAACCGCACAGAATAATACCGCAGATAAAAAAAAGGGACGCCAAAACTTCAAGGTTATCACCGCAGACAAAATACAGGGCTTTCTGAACTGTATCCCCTTAATTGATTGATAGTTATACTATTAATAATTAAATTTCGTTAATACGAAACCTAACGTGTCACTAATCGTTGCACCGTATTGATGTTATCATTTATTACGTCGTCGCCTGGTCACAGCGTATCGGTCCTCCTTAGCGTGCGATCTTCGATATGCAATGACGATTTCATGGAGTGGAAGGACTAAGGCACAATATTGTAGAACAGAAAGAAGACGAGGGTAATGGTGGGAGCACGAACGACGGAAGACACGATGACATCGGGTAATGGTTGTGCAACGGCGGGCAGTGGCAGTGGCAGTGGATAGTCAATAAGAGGGACGGGTCCTAAGGTAACACAATCAGGACAACAATAGAACGGCTCAGGCGAAAACAGTAATGACTATTTGGGGATTTGCGAAACAGGCAAAGTGGAGGGCTGGGTTCGGTTGGCGGCCAACAGAGTTATGGTAACAGCGAAGAGATGAGGTCGATGATGGTGGCGTCAATGAGAACCTGTGTTTTGAAGGCAGAGAATCGACCTGCTCTGATACCAATGAAACAAAAAACTTCTGATACGCAGAAATAGATATATAAATATTTTATTAAAAAGATGAATTAAAGATGATCATAATTACAAATGGGGCTCCTGGCTTATATACTGCCATGGACACCCTTTGGGGAAAGGGCATGATCTTATGATCGTGCCCTTTCGTCTAATTTAACTGAAAATTAAATAATAACCTAATCTAACTAATTTTTACATAACATTCACCACTGGGTTTGACTTTTTCACTTACATAAGCACTTGGGATTGGATGACTTAAACATAGCAAATGATGTCGTACATTATAGATTCATATAACTCCATAAGAAGAATGGTCATCACTCCTAACCCACCAACAAGAGCTAGAAGAAAGTTACGACCTTATTAAGGCAGAGTTCAGCCGTTTATCCTAACTCGATTCAATGCTCTAGAGGAACTTGTTTCAATATTGTTTTGCTCCAGGAGAGCTTCTACACTTCCTGTAAATGGAATACAGATATATGCCATGGCGACTTCAAGAATAGATTTTCCACCTCTTTTGTACTTAATGATAAAAACCCTAATCCAAAAGGTACAACCCAGGAGAGAACTACTAGAACAGGTCACCATTGTCACCTAAGTAACCTGTCCTCTTCACTTTAGGCCACCTCTCCTCTAGCTCAAGGGGATTATCCCTAGTAGGATTACTAAAGCTAAAGAATGAGACACAAGGTGATAAGACAATAGCTTTAGTAAAACAATATTTTATAGGTTTCCTTGAAAGGTTAAAAGAGTGAGGGAAGAAAGTAGAGATTAGTGCCAATCCAAAAACAACAATGGAGTCAAAGGGCATCTAAGGGGGCTTATTTTCTTATGTGTTAGCAATGAACAAGGTTAGAAGATGCAATAATTTTTACTCTAAGCTTACTGGAATTTGAAATGGAAATTCTACAAGGAAGGGGTCCAAAAGGAAACTCCTCCAACTAGGCAACTCAACTATATCCTAGAAATTGAAACCAAAAAGCTGCAGGACACCTTCTACACTTTGTTAATTTTAGGCATGTTCTATGCTAGAGCAATTTATTTAATTTCTTTTCCATATTAGCAATCACATCAGCATAAAGTAAACTGCAGATAGAACATGAATATAAATCGCAGAAGACAAGCCAAGACAAGAGGACACAAGATGTGGCGCTAGCTAGGGACAAACCCCACAATGTGTGGGGAAACCCTTTGATCAAATCTTGTTTTATCTTCAAAGTTCAGCAAAGAAAGAGAGAGAGAGATAGTACATAACAGAAGTCAACACTTTGACTTATCTAGATCTGAGCATAGATCATCTCTATAACGATGAGATCAATTGAAGACATTTTGCTTCAACTGATTCTCCAAGGTGACTTCTTCACCTATCATTGTGTTGCATCTGGTCCTCCAGCTACACCACTGCATAATGCACCGTGCTACACTAATCATGATTATCATCATGTTGCCCATGTCCATGATCTTATCCATCATCATACTGCACAAACTAATGTGCATCATCATCATGCTTCTGCCCTTGCTCCATGTATCATTATGCTGCCCATGTCCATGATCTCATAGTGTTGCCCATATATCTCATGATGTTGTCCATGTTCATCATGTTGCCCATATATCTCATGATGCTGTTCATAATGCCCTTCTGTTACTTCATTATAGGGTTCATATACATATCAGCCTTAGCTGCTTGCTATGGCTTGCAGCCTAGCAAAGCAGCTAAGCTATAGTTCCACGCAGTCCCATTATTTTCCGTATAGGGTTTGCTTCCATATGTGTATGTGACTGTGTTCCATACATATATGTGACTAGCTGCATTTCATACATATGAACTGTGTGGCATATTAACCTGTGTTCCAATATTGACTGCATTTCCATTTATATATTGCGTTGACAGTCTTTATGCTTCATGACCAGTGTATTAATCTTTATGCCCTATGTAATCCTTAACTGCATATAACCATGAACAGCGTATAATGATTTTAGATGGCATCTTGTTGACTATGTAGACTATGGCTACATTTGACTGCGTGTTAGGGTTTAACGTATGAGTGTTGTGTTTCCTTGACTGCGGTCATCCCTTAATTGTGTTGCGTGTTGAGGCTTCTGGACAGAATATGATGTTGTGTTCCCTTGACAGTGTTCAGTTTCCATGACTGTCCTTGCTATATAGATTCTATAACTGCGTATGGTTTCCATTGCATATAGATTCCATGACTCTCCATGCTTTGCGATTAGTCTTCCAACGTATCTATGTATGACCTGTGAATGAGTCTACAATGTGTTCACTGCGAGGGATCAGTCTTCAAGACTGCGTTGCTATTGCCTGCGTATTCATAATTATTTCTAGCGTAATTTCCAGGACTGCGTTATTCATAATAGCATGACTGTGTTATACTCTATGTAGTAACTGCGTAAGTCCTTTAGGGTTTCACCACTTCTTGAACAGCATATATAGATTAACAACGAATCGTTTTCCAGCGGATAGACGTCTTCTCGAATTAGGGGGTCATTTGCAGCTAGGGCTCTAACGTATTCTTAGTGATTCTCCTTCTCCAAAAACTAAAGACGTGAAGAGGAGATCACCCTTGAGAGTGTCTAAATGACATCAAATCCTCTTATAATTATACCAAAACGTATAGGTTGAATAAACATGACGTTTGGGCTTCTTGAGCCTACATTAGTTGCTGGTCGGCTAGATAATAAATCCATAATCAAAATAAATTCATATCTCCATAAATACTTATCGGAATCGGATGATCTTTGGATCAATCCTACACCTCTCGATGAAAGGAATCCAATAAAAATATCAGTTGCCATAAATAAGCTAATCCACATGGAGTTTGGCCCTAGTTGCCAATTTAACACTTCCTCTCAACTAGGGAGAACTCCATCCACTGATCCATATATCCAGCTGTACTATCTCTGCCATCACTACCTTGCACTGCTTTGCTTAGTTTTGCTCAGCTCTGCTAGCTCTGCTCAGCTCTGTTGGCTCTGCTCTGCTCTATTGGCTCTGCTGGCTCTGTTATGCTCTGCTCAACTCTGTTGGCTCGGCTCTGCTCTGCTCAACTTTGCTGGCTCTGCTCTGCTCTGCTCAGCTTTGTTGGCCCTGCTCAGCTCTGTTGGCTCTGCTCTGCTCTACTCAGCTCTGCTGGCTCTGCTCTACTTTAGCTCTGCTGAACCATGAAGAAGAAGAATTGATCGAGAATGTCTCATACCATTCTTCAGTGACCCGAAGTCAGTCTCCGAGTGCGTACCACTAGTCACAGACCAGTCTCAATCGAACCAAAGTCAGCGTCATAGTGGGTACCACTCCTACCACTAGTCCCAGACCAGTATCGCAGTCTCAGAGAGTGTACCAATAGTCCCAGACCAGTCTCAACCGACCCGAAGTCAGCGTCATAGTACGTACTACTCTTCTTGGTCCTAGACCAGTCCCGCACTGACACGTAGTCAGTCTCAAAGTATGTACCACTGGTCCCAGACCAGTCCTCAACCAACACGAAGTCAGTGTCATAGGGGGTACAACTCCTACCACTGGTCCCAGACCAACATCATTGATCCCAGATCAAGGAAGATCATCCTAGCATAGGGAGTACGGTAGATACAGCGATGCGTCCATCGGTACTACTATGGTCCCTATCCTCATTTCCCTGCTCATTGATCAGATTAGAGGTACTTCCCATGAGTCCCAAACTGCATGGGTAGGATGCCTCGACAGGAGAACTTAATCAATCCCTTCCTCACAGGAGAACTAATCATCCTGCTACACAATCACCATGGAGAACACATCATCCAGGCCTCACATGAGAGCTAATCATCCTACTACATAATCGTCATGGAGAACACATCATCCAAAACTCACAGGAGAACTAATCATCCTGCTACATAATCGTCATGGAGAACACATCATCCAGACCTCACAGGAGAACTAATCATCTTGCTACGCAGGAGAGCAAATCATCTTGTCCCACAAGAGAAGCGAATCATCTTGTCCCACAAGAGAGTGAATCATCTTGTTCTTAGGAGAGCGAATCATCCTGTCCACAGGAGAGTGAATCATCCTATCCCACAAGAGAGCGAATCATCTTGTCCCAGTGTGCACCACCAGAGGAGGGTGAGTCACCCTGTGGTTGTATGTTGCTCCAGTAAGAACCGCAAGCCCCCAGAGCTCCCAGAGCTCAATGTATGCAACATGCAGGACCCTTGTACAAAGGTTTCTTGATGACTCCAAGTTGTTCGCATAAATCACAGATTTGATCTTTCCCTGGGGCTTTCACAAAGTGTATCGACCTGTACATCATCTTAATGCGATGGAGCCTCTTTGCTCATCGACTTGCCATATCCCAAATAAGGCAATATCTGATCCCTATCTGCTGGAGCAATCGTCGAATACGGGATTCCTCAATAATCAAATCCCGTCTCTGGTTGTTATAGAGAATCGCAGTGGTATTCATCATGTGTACAAACAGCTCACTGAAGAGCTTCCCCAACCAGGCAGCTTCATACAAGATCATACTCGTAGATAGTATCTGGTCTCGACGATGCTTACAACAACCGACTTTTGTTTCCTACTCATCCATGATATCGAAGCAGAATCCAAAGAGAAACAGCACTAAGAAGTGCTCCAGAGATCCTCCACTCTGTCAGCATTTGAACAATCATGCAATTTCATATTTCCCGCAGTGTATCTCAGTCCATGAGAGATTGTGCCCTGAAGACATCTCAGAAGATTCTTGCACCACTCCAATGAGGCTCAACCAAATATGAGCTCCCTATGCTAACCGCAAAACATATGTCTGGAATCCAACTCCCTCTTACTTCTGCAAATGAGAGGGTCTACAACTGTCAGAAATAGTTCGTCCGCATAAGGTGTCGGTATGAGAGGTCTATCATCCACAACCTTTGGATAATGGTTTGGATCGGTTTCACTCCTTAGTGAATCTCAGCTTCATTAAACAACTATCAATCCTCTCATACTACGCCCGGGGTGTTTTGGTTCAAGCCATAGAGGGCTTTCTTCCACCTGTATACATGAGATTCCCATTCATGAATCTCAAACTCCACGGGTTCTTTCAAACCTATGGACCTGCTACATGAGGGGAATGGTCCCCTTGTAAGATTTTCCTTCGGTACATCTCAAAAATGTACTTTCATGCTCTTTTTGAATTCAAGCTTCCCTGTCACCATCTGACTCACAAACCTCCGGTGTTATGTGTCAATGGACATGGTCCCCAGTGGACTTCCTGTAACTTAATACAACCCTAAACTTAAAAGCATCTTTGAAAATTCTATTTTCAAACACGTACCTTTCCATCAACGAATGCCACCTTAGAACCTTCGACTTCCATTCCTGAGGTTGCTTCCTAGAAGAGTCAGTGATGTCCTTGATGACCTGCATCTCTGCCATTCAGACATTCCTTCGCATAAGGGCCGAACTTATAACCAAGACATCTGCCTTTCCTTTCACCCTTAGATCCGAACTTCCTAATGAGGTGATCTTTAGGTAGGCCATCAGAAACTTCCGCGGCGTCATTCTGATAACATTCTCTGCTTCGACTTCACTCTACGTGAATTATGAGGAACCCATTGATCCTTTTGTCTTGTCCCAACTGTCTTCGATGATTGCTCTTTCACTCTTGCTTGGCCATTGCCTTCAAATCAGCGCTGATTCCATGTTAATTTTAGGTATGTTCTATGCTAGAGCGATTTATTTAATTTCTTTTCCATATTAGCAATCACATCAGCATAAAGTAAACTGCAGATAGAACATGAATATAAATCGTAGAAGACAAGCCAAGACAAGAGGACACAACATGTGGCGCTAGCCAGGGACAAACCCCACAATGTGTGGGGAAACCCTTTGATCAAATCTTCTTTTATCTTCAAAGTTCAACAGAGAAAGAGAGAGAGAGAGAGATAGTACATAACAGAAGTCAACACTTTGACTTATCTAGATCTAAGCATAGATCATCTCTATAACGATGAGATCAATTGAAGACATTCTGCTTCAACTAATTCTCCAAGGAGACTTCTTCACCTATCATCGTGCTGCATCTGGTCCTCTAGCTGCACCACTGCATAATGCACCATGCTACACTAATCATGATTATCATAATGCTGCCCATGTCCATGATCTTATCCATCATCATACTACACAAACTCATTTGCATCATCATCATGCTTCTGCCCTTGCTCCATGTATCATTATGTTGCCCATGTCCATGATCTCATAGTGTTGCCCATATATCTCATGATGTTGTCCATGTTCATCATGTTGCCCACATATCTCATGATGTTGTTCATAATGCCCTTCTGTTACTTCATTATAGGGTTCATATACATATCAGCCTTAGCTGCTTGCTATGGCTTGTAGCCTAGCAAAGCAGCTAGGCTATAGTTCCACGCAATACTCCACGCAGTCCAATTATTTTCCGTATAGGGTTTGCTTCCATACATATATGTAACTGCATTCCATACATATATGTGACTACCTGCATTTCATACATATACATTGCATTGACATGCATATGAACTGCGTGTCATATTAACCTGCGTTCCAATATTGACTGTGTTTCCATTTATTGCGTTGACAGTCTTTATGCTTCATGACCAGTGTATTAATCTTTATGCCCTACGTAACCCTTGGTTGCATATAACCATGAACAGCGTATAATGATTCTAGATGGCATCTCGTTGACTGTGTAGACTATGGCTACATTTGGCTGCGTGTTAGGGTTTAACGTATGAGTGTTGCGTTCCCTTGACTACGGTGATCCCTTAACTGCATTGCGTGTTGAGGCTTCTGGACAGCATATGATGATGTGTTCCTTTGACAGCGTTCAGATTTCATGACTATCCTTGTTGTATAGATTCTATAATTGTGTATGGTTTCCATTGTGTATAGATTCCATGACTGTCCATGCTTTGCGATTGGTCTTCCAACGTATCTGCGTATGACCTGTGAATGAGTCTACAATGTGTTGACTGCGAGGGATCAGTCTTCAAGACTGCGTTGCTATTGCCTGTGTATTCATAATTATTTCTAGCGTAATTGCCAGGACTGCGTTATTCATAACAGCATCATTGTGTTATACTGTCCATGTATTAACTGCGTAAGTCCTTTAGGGTTTCACCACTTCCTGAGTAGCATATACGATTAACAACGAATCATTTTCCAGCGGATAGATGTCTTCTCGGATTGGGGCATCATTTGCAGCTAGGGCTCCAACGTATTCTTAGTGATTCTCCTTCTCCAAAAACCCAAGACGTGGAGAGGAGATCACCCTTGAGAGTGTCTAAATGACATCAAATCCTCTTATATTTATACCAAAACGTATAGGTTGAATAGACATGATGTTTAGGCTTCTTGAGCCTACATCAGTTGTTGGTTGGCAAGATAATAAATCCATAATCAAAATAAATTCATATCTCCATAAATACTTATCGGAATAGGATGATCTTTGGATCAATCCTACACCTCTCAATGAGAGGGATCCAATAAAAATATCAGTCGCCATAAATAAGCTGATCCACATGGAGTTTGGCTCTATAAATGGAAGACAGATATATGCTTTGGCAGCTTCAAGAACAGATTTTCTACCTCTTACCTCCTAACTTGTACTTAATGATAAAAACCCTAATCCACAAGGTAGAACCCAAGAGGAACTAGTAGAACAGTCACCATGGTCACCTAAGTAACTTGTCCTCTTCACTTTAGGCCATTATCCCTAGTAGGATATCTAAGACGGCTTATTTTCTTATGTGTTAGCGATGGACATAAGGTTAGAAGACTCAATAATTTCTACCCTAAGCTTGATGGAATTTAATGTAGAAATTCTATAAGGAAGGGGTCCAAAAGGATCCTCCTTCAACTAGGCAACTCAACTTTATCCTAGAAATTGAAATAAAAAAGCTCCAGGACACCTTCTACACTTCCTGTAAATGGTAGACAAATATATGCCTTGGTGACTTCAAGAACAAGTTTTGGACCTCTTACCTCCCAACTTGTAGTTAATAATAAAAACCCTAATCCACAAGGTACAACCCAAGAGGGAACTACTGAAATAGTCACAATTGTCAACTAACCTGTCCTCTTCACGTTAGGCCACCTCTCCTCTAGCTAAAGGGGATTATCCCTAGTAGGATTACTAAAGCTAAAGAATGAGACACAAGGTGATATTACAATAGCTTTAGTAAAACAATATTTTATAGGTTTCCTCAAAGGGTTAAAGAGTGAAGGAAGAAAGTAGAGATTAGTGCCAATTCAACAACAACAATGGAGTCAAGGGGCTATCTAAGAGGGCTTATATTCTTATGTGTTAGCAATGGACATAAGGTTAGAAGATTCAATAATTCTACTCTAAGCTTGGTGGAATTTAATGTAAAAATTCTACAAGGATGGGGTCCAAAAGGATCCTCCTCCAACTAGACAACTCAACTTTATCCTAGAAATTGAAATCATAAAGCTTGCAAGAAGTCTTCGAAGCTAAGTCACCTAACACAATGACACAGGACATGGAGGACAGGGAAATGCAAGTATCCAACGTGAGACACGACGACCCCAAAAATAGGACACAGAGGATACATTATATATTATATACTTAAAAAAGTAAAAAACTATATATATAGATATATGAAGAATGTAACAAATTAGTGAATTAGACATAAAAAAAATGAAATATAGACAAAGATTCAATTTAGAAACTAAAACATTTATATCATGATGAAAGACATTCAACCATACAACTAGTAGCACATCAATGATGATAAATTGGCAAACACACAAGAAATTAAAACCATAAATCGCAGTTTTATAATTAAGTCATATAAAGTAAAATGTATTACATATATACTGACTCAATGATTCACTGCTACGATAAGTGGGAATGTCGATGGAAAATACAAAATAGGGTAGATACTAGAACAGTAGAACAATATGGAAGAATCTCATAGCTGATAGCTCATGACCATCTATAATCCTCCATGTTGTTGTCATCAAAATCAGCATCTACTAGTGTGGAGGATGACACCTAAAGACGATCACCTTTCTAGCGCTTGGAATCCAAACCTATGACTGAAATGAGCTAGAATGAGACAAAAAATCAGTTTTAATGAGCTGCAGGCCACTTTTCCGCTGGACATGTGTCCAAATTTTGGAACACAATTAGGGCACATGTTTGGCACATGTCCTATGAACAAGACATGTGCCCAATATGTGTCAGGCTCATGTTGTGTTTGACACGTTAAATACCTGACACGAGAGACGGGGGTGTCAAGAAACTTAGCTTAGAAGATATATAAAGCAAACTATACATTATCAAAAATTAAGATAACAAAGGAGAGAAGAGGTGTTACCACACATGCTAAACTCCTTCCAAGCAGTAGATTCTACCCTTTATGGATCAAATCGCTAGCAACATCTATGTGGAAGAAACTACACCACTTCGAACTTTAACACCAAAATATTTATGCACTCAACCAAGAGAAAACTCTTATACATAACATATGCTCCAACAAAGATATATCCATTAAATTCCAAAGAGGGAAGCTCCAAAAATCTAATCATGAGTGCAAATGAGGAAGAGCTACCCCTTATGGAGTCTAGCACAACTTCCTTTACAATAAAATAATAATATCAAGGGTGAAAAACCCTATATCTAGCCTAGGGAGGAGCAAAGAAACATTCTCCTCTAGCTAAATAATCAAGAATACATAAAATAATGAGGTCAAGCCACATGTACAAGTCTCCAACAAAGATAGGCCCAAAAGAGTGGGAGATTGCCATCACATAAGCTATAAGGTTAGACAAAGGTGCCATGTCTAGCATCCAAAGGCCTCCAAGTGGATAGATCAACAACCAACTCCTTTGAGTAGGCAATGAAAACCCTATATCTAAGGTGTGAAACCTCCTAGATCTCCTCCAAGGAGGATTTTTAGCTCTTTAAGGTGAAAATTCCTCCTCAAAGTGTGCAAGGATCAAGTAGAAGCCCTGATAAATGGCACATGTGACATGTAGCTTGTAAGAGTGAAACTTCCATCAAAAGTGAGTAAAAGCTCATCCAAGGTGGATGTCCTCAATTATAGCATGTGTGCAATAAGGCTACAAAATGATGGTCATCCTTCTAAACTAGTGGTTTTCGACCATAAAACCTCGTCCCAATGTGAGACATCCCAATAATAAGCATGAGAGGAACTGTAATATAACCTCTGAAGTTGGCATGTGGCTCTTCCAAGATGGATATCCTCAACATTAGGGTATGTACTATGAATCAAGTCAAACCCTCAATAATAGTACAAATGAGATCTCCAAGAAAACATTCTATCCATAATCAATAGAAGAGGCTTCCAATGTGGACGTGATCCTTAAACCGTGAAATTATATTCATAGAACAAGAACTCAACATGTGGCATGCAAACTATACTCAACCATCTCATGAAAAGAAGGGATGGCACCATTTAATCCAATAATATGCCTCAACATCATGCAAAGGAATCCTCCCAGATGGCAGTTGTGCACCAATAATGTATGAGGAGACATGTAAGGTTGTAGATCGTAGAAAAGATGAATTAAATAAACCATGAATCATAAGCTAAGTCGCTAAGAGTCCAACTTGTTGCATCTCATGGGGCATGAGATTCCAATTTTGATATTTATCACAATGGATTGGTATATGTGCAATTTTGGATGCACTAGGAGTATGCACTTCTAATTTTGTTTGGCAATGACACTTGGGTTTCTTCTAGATGGTCATGACTGATGGCCCTTCTATTTGCATGCCCTTTTCTTGATGGATCAACTTATTGGTGAATATGCTTGCATATTGGCAACATCGTATTATTCCCTACACAATTGTATGGAGATATATTCATCGCATTGCTCTTGAAAGGTGGGGCATGGCTCTTATGGAGGAGAACCCAAGCTTACTTGGAGAATTTTTACACTTAGAGCACTCTATCATAATATTGGTTGTCAGTATTAATGAAGCACTCTACTCTTTGAAATATATTTCATGTAATCCTACCCACAATGGCTAGTTGTATTGGAATTTGGTTGCCATTGATGTCAACCCAAGCAGCAACCAAAAGAAACCCGCCTTTGATGAATAAAATGACAGGGAAGATTAGCATTTTTGGGTTCAAGAACATATACATTTGATTCTCCTTGTCATGATGACTACAACGGTAGGTGGCACACCATATAACTCCTTGCAATTAAGGAGATATGTCTAGTCAAACTTAGAACACCATTGTATGGTTGAAGTGTCGCAATTAGAGATGCAAAAGGCAATATGTTGATTGGTTTTATAGTGGCATTTATTCTCAAGAAAATGCAATTAAATTATGATGGGACTATTAACCCTAGAGTCTATAAGGGCTATCCATGTAAAATATGGCAAAATAAACTCAAAAAACAAATATACCACTCCCTTCATTAAAATATGAAATCAAACTCTTATACTCCAAGGGGTTTACTGGCTAGAAATACAGGAAATTTATAGCAAGCTAGTAAATAAAAATTAAAAACAAAATGTTTTAGATTTTTTGAATAGTGTGGTTGAAATGTTAGGCTTACCTTGACCTTTTCTTACCACTTTATCAGATTGCAATCACAACCATCTATTTGTCAGCTTTTCCTCGAGGACTAGGAGTGAATGAGGAGTTTGGGGTGAAACTATCCCACCCAAAGCAATCTAAAATAGCATGCAATAAATCTGATCCCACCAGAATAATCTACGCATTCAAGATGCCCCAACTACTATAGCAACAGTGCCACCAATATCCCACAAATTTGGTTGAAGATTCCCCCTAGAGGGCTTGGCCAACACTTATACTGTGTCTTCTTGATGGTACCTACGGGTGAGGTGACCTTTATCCCTCAATAGATCACTATAGTGGCTTTGTAATAACCAAACCTCTGCCCCTCAAAAACAATGTAACACTTGTTGACCAACTTTGACTAGCCATTACTTGAGCATGCCTTCTATGATTGAAAAATTCCACATGGCATGCCATCCTCTCACTAAACTAAACAATATGAGACCATGTTGACTTGTTGACTTTCGAGACCACTTCGCATTGGGAAATGCAAACTACCTTGGGAAGAATGAAATGCTGCTAATTATGAGACTGTCAAGTTTGAGAAACTTGAGGGAAACTACACCAAATCCAAGGCCATTTACAGATTCAAATGATTCATAACCATGTGGTAAGACATAGGTGCACCCGATGTTTGCTAGACTGGCCCCTACACTAGCAATCACCCCTACAAAATGAAGGCTCCTCTAAAACCATGAGTCCTCATATAAGCCCATCCAAGGTCCTCCAATCCTATCCAAGACAAAAGGAACCAAATATGAACTCAGAGGGACCAGCCATGGTCTAACCATAACAAACTTACACATCATGACACAAGGTTTAAGATGCTTATAAAGCCTCACATTGTTTTCACATGGATTTTGACTTGTGACCTTCGGCTTACAATGGTGAAAAGAAATGTTGCATGAATGTATAGGTACCCTTTACTAGCATAAGAGGTAATAATGCCAAAGTTCCTTTCCAAAGCAGTGAACATAAATCTAAGGAAATTCTTGACCTAGTGAATTCAAATGTCTATGGACAAAGGTTAGTAGCATTAGTCACAGAAAGCATGTATTATGTTTCCTTTATTGATGACTTCTCTTGCAAGACTTGGATCTACTTCGTAAAGACCAAGGATAAGGCCTTTGGCAGGTTTTAGGAGTTCAAAGCTCTAGTTGAGAACTAGATAGGGAAGAGGATCAAAGTCTTGAATCTTGACATCAAAGAATGGGGGTGAGTAAGATAAGATAATTTTATTTACATCCAACAAATGACCACAAAAGTAAGTCAATGGGACAAAAGGAAACATTCAGTGTGAACACAATGTGGGAGTGTAAAAGCGGCTCATATAAAATGAGAGAAGATACAAGAAAAACAAAAATGTAGTCTAGGTAAATATCTAAAGAGGCTAAGAACTAAGTCTAGCTAAAACCAAAAATGAAGTGTATATAATAGTATCATAGGTGTGGTGATACAAAGTGAGAGTGTCCAAGGTGTTAAGAATTAAGCACAAGCATAAGCAAGATACAATATGGCAAAAAAGGATTAAGCCATTCTCAACGCATTTTATTGATCTCAAGATATGAATTTATAGTACATAAGTTTGACCATTCTAGATGTCGATCTCACTGACAACTCATCAATGGATCATGGCAACACCTCATCAAAGATAAAGTTTACAACTCATGTCAATGTAGTCTCAGACATTGTGATTGTCTAGGGACTCACAATCCTCAATATGAAACCTGTAGGAATAACTTGTATCATCCTCAATATGAAACTTGTACGAATAACCTGTATCATCCTCAATATGAAACTACTAAATTGAGCTTCAATGAAAATATGCCTAAAAAACCATCAATATCTGGACGTGATCATTCACAATGTCAAGATTTCCAATGAATAATTGAAATGATTGTTGATTGCCTATTGAGGAGACCAGTGGCTATGCTGGAATAAATGTTGATTGAGTTTTGATTGACCGATAGGACTTCGAATCCTGAAGCCTGATATCTAATATTCCCCCCTGCCTGGTACAAGTCTTCAATAATTCATAATTGAAAGAATTCAAGCTGGACCTTTGGATTCTTTTTTTCTTCAATCATTCATTGTTGAAAGGATCCAAGTTGGAGCTTTGGATTCTTTTGTAATCAATGATTCATCATTGAAAAGATCCAAGTTGGAGCTTTGGATACTTCACTTCATTTGGTGTTTTTTTCTGGTTGACCACTAACCATCTTCATTGACATTGGTGGTTTATGGGCAACTCAATACTAGTCAAGAAGGAGATAGAAATATCTAAAGATGAAGCCAATGATCTCAAAATCTCCTGGACCTTATGAGTATACCTCTAAGAAGTTTGAAGGTTCTTACGAGGAGGCAAGAATCAAGAGGAAACTAACAATGCCATACAAGCCACAACAAAATGGGGTTGTAGAGCAAAAGAACGAATCCATCATAGAGGTTGTTAGGGCCACAATTCATGATCAAAACTTCTCAATGTTTCTTTAGGTCAAAGCATGCAACACAATAGTCTACATCCATAACAGGTGTCCTCACAGGGTCTTGGAGGACAAGACACAAAAGGAGACATTCATTGGTATAAAGTCAAAGATGAGTCATTTCCACATCTTGGTTCAAAGATGAGTAATTTATACATCTTGGTTGTGTAATTTATATCCATATACCTATAAAGAAGAGGACCAAGTTGGATCCCTCTAACAGGAAGGGTTTATTTGTAGGCTAAAATGAGACTTCAAAGGCCTATTAGGGCTACATTCTAGAGCAAAGGAAGATAGTAGTAAGCAAGGATGTCAAATTTAAGGAGGACCTTGCATCTAAGAAGTTCAATGACACTATTTTGGTGAGAGAGGATGAGAAGCAAGAAACTCTGAAGGTTGAGCCAAACTCACCACAAACACTATAGACTTCCAGTAGAAGACAACAAGAAGCAAGAAGTAGTTCGAGATATTTTTTAAAAGTATTTTCGAAAAGCTAAGTTATATGACAAACCCCTCGAGGGTCCCATGTCATGAATCCATCATGTCAGACATGGATTCTTGAGGGCACATGCCAAACTTGTGTTCAACATGTGCCCTCACCATGTCCCATGATTAGGACATGTTTGTGGAAGAAGTGCCATGTGGGTCTTAAAAGTCCAACGTATATGTCTTATTTCATCATTTCACTCAGCAATTTGGAGCTAAGAGTTTTAGTGCAGCATTGAAGGGGTTCCAATTGTTGGGCAAGTGGAATTGTACATTAGACTTCAAATTTTTTCTTACAACAATCCATTTTCTTTCTCATTTCACATAAATCATGGCTCAATCAACAAGAACAGCTGGAAAAGGTCAAATTAAAGGGAGGAATGCTCCTATTGATGTTGTCCACACCCCACCCCCCCTTCGATTTCATCAACCCCTGTTAATGTTCCATCCATTGGATGTGGGGTTGCAAGTGCAACTTCGAATGCTGAAAAGAATTGTTGTAGCAAGACAATAGGCCCGAGATCGAGAATAGCCATTATGGAGGTATCTTAGAAGACATCAAGGGATCGAGGCCAAATTAAAGGGAGGAAGGAATGTTCTTTGGACATGTGGCTTCCTAATGATTTGGGTTTCTATAGAAGTGGTGGGTTGGTATTAGCCAACTTGGATCGTAACAAAAAAGAGCTAAAAGTAGTCACTTTTGATGATGGTGATTGTCTTGAGGGGTCATCTCCACACTAGCAGATGCATCGATTGGAGTGGATATAAAGGATGATGGAGGAGAAAGCAGTGGCAATGATGCTGATTTTGGTGACTCTGACATGGAGGACTACTGAAAGCCATCAGCTATGAGATTCTTCCATCTACAGTTCTACTATCTAGTATCTACCCTGTTTTATATTTGTCATTTCCATTTCGACCTATAGTAGAAATAACTCTCTGTCTATGTAATACATATTTTTTTTCACTTTAATGACTTGATGAGAAAACTACTATTTATGGTTCTAATTTTTTGTGTGTTTGCCATTCAATCATCATTGATATAGTACTAGTAAGCATTGAGTAATAACTAGTTGTATGAATGAATTTGTATCATCAACATGTAAATGTTTTAGTTTCTAAATTCCAACAAAAATTAAAATTGAATTTTTATCTGTGTCATCTTTTGCATCTGAAATTCACTAATTTATTTTTTTTTAATACAAATATATAATGTGTCCTCTATGCATGATTGTGAAGTTGCCATGTCTCATGTCGGACACTTGTATTTCCATGTCCTTTGTGTCCCATTTCATTGTGTCAAGTGACTTAGTCAAAAAGTGGTTTTATTTTGTAATTATGTTTACTCACTCTCGATTGAGTATCAGTTCCCTTTCTTTCTTTTGCTATGATGCAGGGGCTCAGAAAGGAACTTTTGGAACACCAAGGGAAAAAAATGGAAATCTTATATTTAGTATTTGAGTCTAAAATTGTATGTCATGCATGACTTTGACTAGGAAAATATTAAAAAAAATTCTCCACTAAATCTTTAAAGACAGGGCAAGGTAAACACTTTTAACACACACTCTAGTAGTTGAGCAACATAGAGAAAGAGAGAGTACAGGTAGCCATGGAGGAGGCATTCCCGAGCAACATGCAGTTCCAAACAGCAACCTGTACAGTTCTATACAGTCATATGACAGCTGTATACGGATCCATACAGTTATACAGGTAGGCCCGTACAAGCTGTCCCACAAGTCATACAAGAGTTTTTTATTGTTTTTAGTTTTTTCAGCGAGCCGTGCAAGCTCAGGTCAGGATCTTTCTAGTATCTGTGCAGTGCTGTTTTTGTGGAAAGCATGTCAAGGTTTCCTTGAAAACTATTTTTCTAAGGAATGAAAAGCTGATTTGAAGACTTTGAAGTAGTAATTACCTGTGTATGTCTGAAATTAATCTTGATGCTTCTACTAAATTAATTTCTGGCTATTGTGTGTTTAAAGATATGGTTTGAAATTTAATTTTAGCATTAATTAAATTCAACAATCAACTTGTTTGATTGAGATCATAAGGGCACTAGTCACCTAGGGATTGAAATTCTAATAAAAGAGACATTAGCACCTTCAAGTTCTACAAGGAGACATTGATGATTCACCCAAACATTGAGGGATGCACAGGAGTATGATGTCTCCTCGAAGCACATTTAGGGAAATTGCATGTGATTAATGAACAAAATCATAGATTCAAAGCCTTCCAGCTTTCAAGAGGCAGCAAACTAGAAGTTTTGTGTTGATGCCATAGTGGAAGAGTACACCTTCCTTGACATCTGGGACACAACACCAAGACTAAAGGAAAAGTTCATAGTGAATTCCAGGTTGCTCTACAAAATCAACCATACTACAATGGCAGCATCAAGAAATTCGCAACACTGTTATTTCTTGATACTACTTCTCTTGTCTCTGTGTGTTTTTCTGCCAGGGCTTTTTCTTGGACTGTTTATCCTCATGGACACAACACCAAGACTAAAGGAAAAGTTCGTAGTGAATTCCAGGTTGCTCTACAAAATCAACCATGCTACAATGGCAGCATCAAGAAGTTCGCAACACTGTTATTTCTTGATACTACTTCTCTTGCCTCTCTGTGTTTTTCTGCCAGGGCTTTTTCTTGGATGTTTATCCTCATGGACACAATGCCAAGACTAAAGGAAAAGTTCATAGTGAATTCCAGGTTGATCTACAATATCAACCATGCTACAATGGCAGCATCAAGAAGTTCGCAACACTGTTATTTCTTGATACTACTTCTCTTGCCTCTGTGTTTTTCTGCCAGGGCTTTTTCTTGGACTGTTTATCCTCATTAGTAAAGAGCTCTTACAATGACGGAAACTCGGTAGCTAATTAACTATTCATTAATGATGTGTTTTGAAATCCCTGGGCCTTTTTGAGTAGTTATTTCTTTAAGCAGTGAATTAGAAAATGACAGTTTCCTTTGAAATGTGCCCTCAATGTAGATTCTTCAGTAGTTTTCCTTGTTTCAGATTTATACTTAAGTCAGGAAACCTTTATAACTAAACAAACTGAAGATTTCCATACAAACCAGTTTATACTGCAAAAAGTTCCCATGTTGTCAAACAATGAAATCGTATATCAGGTTACAATTAAATTAGCAGCAGTGCACCAACCCAGCTACAGAAATGAAGTATACAAAATCTCAACTCTAATATAGAATCTGATATTATGGAAAATAAAAAAGAAGGGAGATTTGTCTATTCCAAATATCACCAAAAGATATTTAAGCTTTCCAACAATTAAAATCAACTAACTACTTTGAGAATAAGAAACATTTAGAAAACTCAATGTTTTTCAAACAAGTTGACACAGAAGCTTTCGTAAAAGATATAATAAATTATAAGAGGCATCATGTAGTTGCATAATAATGGAGATGAAAAACATACGGGCCAATTGATCCAGTTATGAAAGCTACAAAATCATCCAGAAATACACCCTTCAAGGCCAGTAAACCATAAAGTGCTCCCAAGTAAAGATGCTGCAGAAAAAATTTCCAAGATAGTCAGTTGCAAGAAAGGAATACTTTTCCCTGAAATAACCTGTAGCTAGTAGCCTGAATAATAACCTACTAACAATCTTTGGAAAACCCTTAATGTTTACTAGAGCATGGAGTATAAATACTCAGCGTTAGACAGCAATTATATATATATATATATATAGTAATGATTGAATGATTTACAGTGAGAGAGGCCCTCGCTTAAATACAGCCCTAGGTGCTATTTTAATTTTTTACGTAACAAAGCAGCACTAAAAGTGCCCTTAACAGATGCAAATGCATTCATTTAATAACTAATCTATGTATCACAGCCCAATGGGTTAGCTCAAGCAATTCAAACTAACTGTTCCAAAGCAGAGTTCATGGTGGGGTCTCTCGATCTAGTCTATTTGGGGTTCAAGTCCAGCTAAGTCCCATATATTCTGATATTCCTCCATCCAGATATTCCTGATCAACCTCATCACATGTCTGTGGTTAATTATCAGAAATATTTTCTGAAATTTGTAGGAAACAATGCAGTTAGTGAATGCTGACCTTGATGCATTTTTGAAATTTGTGGATGATTTTGAAATAGAATATAAGGATGTAGTGAAGAAGTTGTTTGTGCAAACACTTAAGAAGGTTGTAGAAACATGGTACATATCCTTCCTGATGCTTCGATTGATGGATGTCATTCATTTCAACAAAAGTTACAGAAAAATGGGGCCACAGATAAGACAGTTCATTCTTATTAACTGAACTCTGATCTATGCTTAAAGAGAAGAATGATCTGTGTTTGAATTTACTAACCATTTTTCTAAACTTTATCTTAAGATTCTTCAAAATGTGCATCCTAGTGATGAGTTTGCATTGCATTGTTATTTCAAAACATATGAGGAATTGTTTGGCTTCTTGCTTAGGGAGAAAAATGTTCATAATTTGTAGGAAGCACAAGCTACTATCTATTACCCACCATTTTGTGGGTGATATTCCTAGGAGGAAAACATTTCCGAGATGGTCCTCAGCCGACAGCCCCTTGCAGCCACCAACTAGCTCGTTGTGCCATTTCTCTTCCACCTGAGCCAGCCATGTGGTCCCTCACCCATCTACCATGATCGCATGTTTGAAGGTGGGCCTCCCAAACCTAAAGGTATGCCTTGTCATTTGGTAATTGAGTATTGTAGTTTTCTAATCATGGATACTTCTAGGTATGGATTAATGGGGGCATTCGACGGAAAGAGTGGGCTAGTTTTGTGCTCGTCCCCTAGACCTCTTTTCGATGTTAACCTAGGACCCTAGTCCCGTGGGATCTCTTTTACTGACCTTTGGGCTTTAGGGATGGTACTTTATGGGAAACATTGATTTTGGTTGTGTGGTCCCACTCCCTCATCCACATATATCACTGCCCTCCCACTCAATATAACCCCATTCATCATTTCTCCCACCTAGGTCCACTGGGTCCACATGGGGTTAGTTTTCCCCTTCCCCTCGCCCACACCATGGGTTGGGCCTGGAATGATGCCCCAGAGGTTGATATAACTAAAAAGAAAAGTAAAAGCATAATTTGCCACACTCAACAGGAAAATGTAACCACAAAATGCAAAAGATGGCCGGGACAAACACATTTAGCATGTGGGAAAAAGTCAATACATGAGCTCTATCCAGTCAATACATGAGCTCTATCCCATCACCATGGCCATCACCCTGATTCCTACAGGACCTAGATGAGCCTCCTTTCTCATTCAGGAACCCATGATTGTCCCAACCCCTGGTAGGCAATGAATTGTCCTACCTCAAAGGGGGTATTCACTTCTATATCTTACATATCATGCTCTTAGCCTTTGAGCCCTAAGCAGTGAATTAAAGAAAAATCATAAAAGAAGGGTGGAAAAATCATGGTCAGGGCACCTCATGTACCATGATTGCTCCCACCTATACATCATATACCCAAGTGTGGGCTTCCCTTTTATTAGCTACCCTTGTACCCTAACTGTGAAAATTCTATCACTGCAGCAACTGATTTACTTTTCCTACTTATTTCACCATAAGTTATTCATGAAATTACTTCAATAAACATTAAAATAAATATTGTTGCAGATATCACACCATAATACAGAAACAAACATATGCACAAGAATCAACACATTGACACAGTTATTTTGGACTAACGTCCCCGGAAAAACCCAATGTGGGAAAACCGGTGCAGCAAGGGAGGATTTTATTATTCAGCAAGTTTCTAGTACAACGGGGTGCCAAACTGGCTTACCCACAGATAGACAAATTTTTCAGCACTTCTTCTAAACCCAGTGTCAGCCCTACTTACCTTTGCGTGACCTGAAACCCTCTGCGTCAGCCTGTTGAGACTTTGTGCAGCCTCTCTGGCCTTTTGCGTCACTCCTACAACCTCTGTGTGGATGACGCAGGCCCTGCTAGCTCTGCACAGTCTCTGCTGCCTCTATGTGGCTTCCTCTAACCTTGGTCTACCTTTTCTGCCTCTGTGCTGATCTCTCGTCTCTATGTTTCATACTTGCTGCCTCCTAACTGATCTCAAGACCAATGGTTCAATTTCTCAGCTAACCCTGCTCCAGAAATTGAACTAACTGGTCTCCCTCAATGTGTTCTCCAGGTGACCCTCAAGCCTCCTCTTATACTTTTCTCGTTGACAAATCAATGGCAAGATTAAGTCCCTAATCAACGGCTAAGATTAGATCTGGCTTGATCCATGACTTTTGGACCATTCTAATACAGTTTTATATTAATTCACATTAATATTTTAATTTCCCTAAGTTTAGACTTAAGGACTCCATTAAAAATATTA